>JBBMJY010000010.1:756323-766711 GCA_037833715.1 Toxotes lorentzi | reverse complement strand
CTCACACACACACACACACACACACACGCACACACACTCACACTCACACACACACACACACACTCACACACACACACACACACACACACTCACACTCACACTCACACACACACACACTCACACACACTCACACATTCACACATTCGTCTCCTCAAATCCTGACCTATTTCTTCTAAACGTTTACCTTTTTCATGAGAATAGCAAAGCAGATCAAAAATGACTCAGTCAGCCAGTCAATCAATCAGTCAATCAGTCAGTCAGTCGATCAGTCGATCAATCAGTCAGTCGATCAGTCAGTCAGGAAGCAGCTCAGCTGTAGCACATATTACTTACAAATCAGCAACACATCACAGTCTGCTGATGACACAGCTACAGTACAAATGACAGCCCCATCCACTGGCTGTCAATCAAACACAGACGGAAAGGAATATGTCTGATATTTCCCCAAAGTCCTTTAATAACAATCATCACATTCTTTATCATTTAGGCCAGAGAACAGAATTATCAACGGTGAGTCCAGTCAGATAAAAATCCGTGTCCATGTTAAAACTCACGTCTCCGTTCTCGATTCTTTAAATCCAGTTTCTTATCAAAAAGCATTTATTCCATCATGTGACAGTAAAACTCTTCATCTAAGGCTGAAACGTTCAGGTTTATCTGAACCTGGAGGTGGATGATGATGAGTTAATAAAAGGTCTGTATCAGCTCGGGACATCAGTGAACTGTTGGTCTCACCTCAGCATGAAGTAAACGTCATTATGCTGCTGCAGAGCTAAAAACAACAGCCTGCGATGGCTTTAATGGTCATCTCTTCCTGCTAATTTCCCCTCTGACTCCTAAGTGTTCGACGCTGCTCGATGCAGCCGGCGCTAATCCTGCCACTTACCCAAAAAGAACGAAAGCAGCTGCAGGTTAATTGCTGTGGGAGTCGGCTGTTTAGAGCCCCGCCCCTGTAAGATCCCCCAGCCTCTCATTAACGACCTTTCACCCTTTTTCCTGCTCTGAAGGACAGGAAGCTCTGATTTAAACCTGTCTGCCTGAGGTTCATGGGTACTGTAGTACTTCCACAGTACCCATGAACCTCAGGCAGACATTATCCTGAAGACTCCTGTGTTTCTGTGTTAAGGAAAATTCAGACAAATAATGAAGTTTGAAGAGGCGATAAAAAAAACCAGCTGAAACACAAACAGCAGCAGATGGATTTCACTGTCACAGAACAACCTTCAGTCTGCAGCTGACGATTGTTTGATGGAGTTTAAGAGGAGTGATGTGAGTCTAACTAAACTCCACCAGTGACCAGTGGGACCAAAAACAAGTCCACCTACACCAAAGACCAGGAGCCAGAAACCTCAGCAGCTGGCAGCAAGAGACTGATGAGTCACTGGAATAAATCAAAAACCGGATCAGCCCACACAGATGGATCTGGATTAAAAATAATTTGTGCTCGAGGAAACAAACTTTCTTCTCGCCCTTTTGCAAAACCGAGAAAAATAATTGTGTTCTACGTTTTTTTGTGATTCATCTGTTTCCAAACTTTTGGTGATTTAGACTAATTAGCCTCAAAGAGCAGATAAGCAGTTTGATGTCACAGCATCTCACAGGATGGATTTAGTAGCTGTTCTCAGCAGATTCTCACTGAATCAGTCTTCTCTTCCATGTTGTCTTAAAGAATGGGATTAAAAATTTGACCTTGGAAACAGTAGTGGACAAAATAATCTGCTGAGGCCCTGTGAGTGGAAATGATGCATGTGTGCTTTGAAACGTGACTTATCATGTTCTCGGTCTGCGTCTTTGTTCCTGACTGTCAGACTGAAACTCAGCTCTTATACTGTTTCACTGAACAGTATAAGAGTGTATTCACTCTGTGTCTGCAGCTTGAATTTGGTTCGGCAGTGGAGACCTGACCGAGTTTCTTTCTGACAGCAAAGCAAATAGAAATATTTTTTCATTACAGTGCAGCAGTTTAATATCCTGACTCACGCTCAGGATGCTGCCTTTAATAGCACTGCAGTTATTAACAACAGAAAAAACAGCCTGACTTCATACGACGACCACTGTTCCCACGTTACTCACTCTGTCTGTGGCATTATTGCTTTTTAAAGCTGAATCTCTGTCAATCAAATGAATTTGAACATCACATCTCCCTCTTTCAAAAACCAGAATTCACCCGAAAATACACAGAAACCTGTAAATGAAATTTTAACAACCACTGTCACCAAACGTTCAAAAACAAGCTCCTTCAAATGTGCATCAGATGTTTCTGTCTCTCATCAAGCCAAAGTAAAAACGTCTGAAACTCATTTCGTGGAACTGAGTTTCTGAGAATTCAGATGGTCTCAGCTCCGGTTTGTTCCACATCACACAACATTTACAGTTGTGTTAACCAGCGAACGTGTGTGTGTCTTCGGTTTGTCAGAACCGAAACTTTCAGGCTGTTGGTTCTCAGTGGGATCAGCAGTCCTGGCTGTTTCTTCCCACGTTAGCATCAAAGCTTGGAGGCGTCTTTATTTGGATTTTCTGCTTCTGATTCCAGTTCTGTTCATCTGTGTTTTGCCAGATCCCAGTTCTGATTCTTGCAGCCCTGTTTCCTAAAAATAACACCGACATACGTGACAAACGGTTGCTGTTCTGAAGGGAACATAGTTGCCTGAATTGACCAAGCTCAGGTTTAGGCAACTAAAACACTGTTGAAGGGATTTTTAAACCTTTATTTAAGCAGAGTAGATTCACTGAGCTGCTGATACTCACACAGCTCCACACATTAACACCTGGAAGCATCTCACGCTGTGTTCACATTTTAAAGAGTTTATCCAGCTGAGTGAGACAGAAACCTTCATTACAGCCTCCGACTTGTAATTCTGAGTGTCTGACATTCATCACTGGCAGTTACGGCTGAATAAAATCCAATATTACATAATGCAGCCGCTTTAGCAAATTACAAATCATGTACAACACTGTTTGAATCTTCACTTGTTAACAAACTGCTGTAAACAGACCAGTGCAGGCATTAATTCCATTTATCTGCGGTGACTACGGCGGCTCAGGACACCGTATCCCGAGGAGCCTGTGTGACTCCTGTCGCCACACTCAGCCCATTATTTCCAGTGTTACCATCAAGCTTCAGGCAGATGGAGGAGGGGGCACCATAGTTCATTTTAGTATTTAAATCAATATTATAATGGATAGGTTATAATGGTCCAATGGTGCCTGTTGTGGTTGCGCTTCAACTGATTGTAAATAATTCATCATCTGATTATTATGATTGATGATGATCATCATAATTGAAGGAGTGAAGGTGACAGCAGCTCTGATTACAGGGCTGGTACAGGTGGTCCTGCAGCAGCCAGGTGTCACGTTGACCATGTAGCATTTAGCACAAACTGCTAAACGCTGGATTTTCCCAGCATGATCTGTGTTCAGTAACTGTGTTTTTGCTGTGTTTGTCTTTCTGTGAGCCACACCTTCCTGTGTTCATGTGTAACTGTAGAGCAGCAGGTCCGAAATTTAAAACTGATGAGTCTCAAAAATCTGATCTCTGTGATCCGTTTCAGAGCGAGCCTCGCCGTCAGCTTTTCTTCAACACTTAGCTTTGTCTTCACCGTCCAACTCCCAGCGCCGCCCAGCCATCCAGCAGCATGGAGGAGACACAGCAGCCCGAACAGCCAATCAGCACACAGCCAGATGCCAGAGGAGCCGACCACACCGCCGTGACTTCTCAACCATCCAGCGCTGAACAAGAAGCCACCTCCTCAACAACAGACGCTCCTGAGGCCAAACAAACAGAGGAGGGCAAAGCCATGGCCCACCTGACAGTGATCAGCGACAACCTGGAGACCAGTAACGAAAATCAGTTTTCTTCTCTTCCAAAAGTCATGATAGAGGCTGGGCAACTTTTACAAACCTTCACTATATCACATATTCTAATCACACAGTGTTAAAGGAGTCAAAGGTGAAAGGTCCTGTGTGTCACTTCTTATATCTGCCACCAATTATATACCAGCAGTTCCAGTCTGTTCCAGCCTGCGGTGTCTCGCTCCCACATTTAAATCAGTTTTCAGTCGCAGACACTTTCAGTTGTAGTCGTGTTCATATTCAGGTGTTGACTGTTGTCAGTGGTAAAGGTCTCAGCAAACGTTTGTGTGTCTGGTTGCAGATTCACTCCAGCTGACACAGAACAGGGTAAACTCTCAGACACCTGACGATATTTAAAAAATGCATGTTCACTGCAGCGTCTTTATTTTGAAATTCTAAGCTACAAAACATGTTGACTTACACAGCATCCATCTTGATGTTTGTTTTCCTTATGCACTATGGTAGACCTCCAAATTGAGAACCATACAAAGCAAAATAAAGATTATGTTTAGAGACAGAAACAGTGAGTGACAAACTGGAAACTGACATTTGGAAAAGCACACGGCGGGAGAACGTGTTACCCACTGTGAAGAGTCTGAATCTTCAGACAGTGTCATGATTGAAGTATTCACACTATGCTGGACCGCGTCAGCAGCCAAAGGCCCCATGTACTTTCTGGAACAACAAACAATATAAACGGAAGTTGTGAGATCCATGTGAACATAATCCTCGTGTATATTTTAAGCACTTTTGTATCAGTGTACATTCCATGTCCTCTTTGCTGACTTCTTCTGTTCCAGGTAATGGTATCGGTCCAGTGATGGTCGACTCCTCTCCCACAGCGCCCTCTGTGTCGCCCAAGCAGTACGCTAAGCCAGGCGGCCATGCCAATGGTCGGGCTCGTTTGGGCAGCCGGTCCGGCTCGTTGGCGGCGGGCTCGCCCAGGCCCTCGCTCACCCGCCAGCCCAGTGCTATCACAGAGGCCGCTGTGGACGGATCCAAGTCGAGGGACTACCTGATCCTGGCTATCCTGTCCTGCTTCTGCCCGGTGTGGCCCATCAACATCGTAGGCCTCACCTTCTCCGTGATGGTACGACTTTTTGTACAGAGGTGAAAGGGAAACAAATACCAATGAGACCATGAAGCAGTGAGACTCCCCTTCGAGAAACAAGTCTTTCATAAAATTACAGGCGCTCTTTTTGCTAAGCTAGCCGGCTAGCTGCAGCCTTGTATCTAATGGACAGAGAAGAGAGTATCTTCTCATCTAACTCTCTAAATAAATGTTTTCCCAAAAACAGTGAACCTCAGTTCCTTTAAATGGAGTCGCCTCGTCAGGGAGGCAAAATCAGTCTTCATGTTGAGAAACTCTTCTGTGAACTTTGAACTTGGACTCTCGGATTTGTAATGTTGATCCGGCCGTCCTGACCGAGCTGAGCTGTGAGGGAACTCAGCAGCTTTTACACGACCTTCCGTTAGTGAATGGTACAAATCTGTCTCTTAGTCAAACTGTGTGAACTTATTGTCCAATTGGAGACCAAACTAACTGAACTGCTAAACTTTTCTGTTGTATTTTACAAATTGAAAACCAGCTTTAAACGCACCTGAGTTTTACTTTTTTTCTTGTGTCTTCCTCCTCTGTTCAGTCCCGAAACAGTCTGCAGCAAGGCAACGTTGACGGAGCGCGTCGTTTGGGTCGTAACGCCATGATTCTGTCTGTGGTGTCCATCTTAGGAGGGATCGCCATCATCACTGCTGCTATCGCCCTCAACTGGGGATGTGAGTAACTGAGTAACCGTAAAGTTCTCCCACAAGAATCCCCGGGTGTATCATTCAGTCAAATAGAAATATGTCTTTTCTGTAGTTTTAAACCCATTGCCCTGAAGTTTAGCCTGACACATTCGAGACCTCCTCATGAGGTTTGAATAGAAGTTTAATATCTAAAAGCCTTTTCTAACTGCAGCTGCAGTTAACTCCGCTGGGACTCCGCAGACTCTGCAGTGTCTTAGGAAAGTAAACGAAAAACAAACACAACCCTGAGCTGTGTTTTAAAAGAATCAAGAGTTAAACCTTTCATTTGAAACCTTTCTGGTGTGAATGTGTTGACCGGGGACAGGAACAAAAAAACAAAGGTCAACTCAAACAGGAAGTTCATATGATGCTCGTTTTTGTTTCAGTGTTTAAAGACACTTTGAATATCAGTGAAATTTTTTCTTTCTCTCTCCAGTGATTTTAAAATCCTGATGAAATCAGCTTTAATGGTGAGACCGACTTGACGACATCATCTGAACCGACGCCGCCGCTCCCTCCTGCTCCTGAATCGTTCTCAAGCTCTTTCACCGGATGAAAAACAAATAAAAATCTTTTCCTGTTCTTTGCTGTTGTTTCTTGCTGCACGACGAGCATGGTCTGCCTGACGCTCTACCTCCGACACAACCAACGAAGCAACCCACTCCTGACACCGACGCCCGATCTGGAAATGGAACGGGGGAAAGGATGCATCACCACATGCTCGCTTCATTCTGTGGTAGCAGCTTATCTCCTCCTCACACTTTCTCTCACTACACTTTCTCTCTTCGATGAACAAGTGCGCCTGTTGTCATGAGTCATCTGTCTCTGTGGAAATGGGAATCTCTAAACGTCTCCATGCCACAGGTCTGGTACTGGAGCAGACCGGAGGACGAGGTTTTCACTTTTTGATACCAAATATTGAGAAACTTGGTCTTAGCTGGATTGAAAGTGGGATAATGCTGCAGCATCTTTTTACTGTGATCTGGGACTGTTTCAGTATCCACCTGTTCCTGTTGGGGTGTTCAGCACAGCTCTGTCCTGCTGTCTTTACAGACGTGTCTGAACTGACCGGGACGCCTCGACTCGCCTGTGGACTCTTCTGTTTTATCAGTTGAAGGCCAATAAATATAATCCAAACAATATTAGATCACTTAAAAAATAAAAAAAGAAATTAGCATCCTTATCTAAACATATGAAGCAAGCCACACCACACCCTGTTGAGAAAGGCTGGATTGTTATACACTACAGTTGTTACAAATGTTAATGGGATTTTGAATGAAGTTTTCTTACTTCTGGAACAGAACCTGAGCGTTCTGGTTTCACTGGCCTCAGCCTCTCATACTGGAAATTGTTTGTTAAAAGCTGCTGACACCTGAAAAAAAGATCAGACCAGGTAACTCACCAACACTCCTCTTCCCTCCACCTCTCCACTGTCGACTGTCTCAAATTTAGGCATAAACTAAACACTTAAAAAGTGACACACTGCAGAGCAGGTTTTGCGTTGCACACATTCTGAGTGAGATTTTCTTACTTTTGGAACTTGAGTTCTTCCTTTACTGCAGCTCCCTATGACTCCGTGAGCATTTCGGCTGAGGATCGGAAAAAGACTTTGTCTCAGAGAGAAAAGAGTGTGTGAGGCAGATGTGTGTTGTGGTTGTCTGGACGCCGAAGTGCTTCTGTTCTTTGCTTGTAACTGATTCCAGCTGAGTCCGTCTGCTTCAGACATATTTAATTATCCTCTCTGACCACAGAAGGTGCAGCCTTTTCCACTTAATGGACAGTGATGGCCAGTGAGATCCTGTTCCCTGTCATCTCTATTAATTTGGGTTACTAAGGTTACGTTTACACCACAGACCTCAGTGTGACACAGTGAGAGACGGATCGGTTTGACTGTTGAAGGCTTGTGCTGTCTCTCTAGTCTTTTAATTTCAGTTTCCTTTTTTTCTGCATTTCCTGTCCTGCATTTACGTCATTTTCTGAGTCTCCAGTATTTAAAATATTAATCCAGACTATTTTTATTTCTTTTACTTTTTACTTTTACTGAAATCCAAAAACGATTTGGATGATCCTTGAGCAGCTGTAGTTCCCATGGCCCTGTGAGAGATCCAAACCTTTACTAAACCAAATCAGCGTCAGTTCTGCTCAGATCAAGATTTAAAGGATAGGTTCACATTTTTCTAAAAAAAGCTCACATGTTTCAATTCAAAAACACATTATTTGTCCCCGGGGGGAAATTTAAAGGCACACCCAGTTTTTAAAATACTGAAATATGTCCAAAAACGAGTCTGCGAGCCGACGGGTCACCGGTCAGCGTTATCTCAGCTTTCAGAGCCTCAGTGTGACGTTGTGCCAAACACCAGAGAGAGTGTGTGTGTGTGTGTGTGTGTGTGTGTGTGTGTGTGTGTGTGTGTGTGTGTGTGTGTGTGTGCGCACACAGATTGTTTCAGTGGAACTTCGAGGAGCTAAGCTGGTGTTATGGAAGTGAATCCCTGTATCTCCTATACCCTGTGCATGTTTACAATATTTATAACAGAATGCTTTTACATAAGACTGTAGCCTCATTTAGCCAGAGAGCTAAGTGAGTAGCACCTTGTAAATAAACAGTATGAGAAATCGTGATGTTCACCCAGTAAAGACGTGTCCTTTTTCTCTCTGCATTGTGATGGAGACGTAACTGACTCACAACCAACTGGGCACCAAACGTGAACATGAAATGAAGCGTCACTGCTGTGAAGAAGTTTGGCTCGCAGCAGTGACATGTTTGAACTCTGCACCAATCGCACAGTGTCTCTGCGTAGAAGTGAGGTCAGGTGAGGCCAGGTGAGGTCAGGCTCAGAGGACGGAGAGGAAGGGAGGGTCCTGTAATCCCCCGTTCATGTCACATGAGATGGAGGGTAGAGATGGGGAGGGTGTAGCATCAACATACGATGCACGATTAAAACACAGTGTAACTCCACGTGCATTAAAGATGGGTCTAATCCCACTGGCCCTTCATTGATGTGAGGGTCCATGTTTCTGTGGCTTTCCATGTTATTGAGCCACAAGTTGGATTTATTGGAGCTTTCAGGAAAATTTCCCAGCTGTCACGACGGCTTGAGTGTTGACATGAACGCAGCTTCCAGGTCACCTCCGTCCTGCTCCCACCTTCACTCCACCCACTCCTGTACTGTATGTAGCATGCCTGTTTACTAATCACATTATGCAAAAAATGGCCCAAGCTCAGTGTCAGTACCAACGCTAGCTTTCCTGATTTTTGCTTTGATAGTGAACTCAGACACGGTTTTTATGGAATTTGCTTGCGCTACCTCTGAGAGCTGCCTACAGTGTTATCAGCTGCGCCTCACATCGTTTTACTCTGATGATTTTAACTGACTGTTAAATTCCTTGTGCTGTCATTTGTGTTTTTCTCTGCTGTGTGACTACTGGAGAGTTTCACTGCTTACATTGTAATTATGATATTAATGTGCAGGGTTTTATAATCTATACAGTCGTTCATCTGTAACTCAACTCGCACAAGTTCTGTAAATAGAAAAACTCCCACAGGAGAGATGTATATCATATATCATATATCATATATGTACACACACACACACACATATATATATATATCCATCCTGTGGGAGTTTCATACACACTCGCACACAAACACACATTTAAAAAGATGAAAGGTTTTGAGGAAGATTTTTGGTGATCAGCAGAGAGAAGGAGACGATGGCAGGTCTGTTTCTTCTGCTACGAAACGACGAATGAACAAATTAAATATCCAGTCTGTCGTTATGTGTTTAATTCAGGTGGGGGACAAATCTGTCACCGGTAAATCTTTAATGCAGGATTTAATGCAGCTTTGCTTTGATCTTGTTAAACCACGTCGCCTTTGACATCACTTGATGTTGGTTTAAGGTGTAGGTTGGTGTAGGTGTGCAGCGTACTGCTGAATATAATACAGGGAGATATAATATGTAGAAAAGCTTTGACTCTGGTGGAAACACTGAAAATCTTCTTGGGGACTTTTCATGTCACAGTTCACTGATCCTGCTGTGTAGACGCTGTATTTTGTGAAGCCCGTTTCATTTCACTTTACGTGGCACCTGAAAGAAAAAGAATCTTTTTTGTTGTTGTTGTTTTTTTGTTGTTGCGTCTTCTAAGTTTTTGCTCGTTTATCCTTTTCATTGGTTTTGTAAAGGCTCTTTTGACACCTGATTCCTGACCTTTGTATTTTTATATATCTATTCTCATCCTCTGGATCTCTTTTGTATTTACATGATAATCTACTGTTTGTAACGCTCGATATAAGCTGCTTCCTGCTTGCTTTTTTTAAATGGCAAGGTGTGGGGACGCTGTAAGCATGAGTAGACCGTCGCCCAGCTTCGTTATGTCCTTCTCTAATTATTGATTGCTGTCACCAGGACACTCCGTGTGCCTGTGCATGCCTTAAATTGACTGCTTTATGAAACATACAGAATGAGTATGGGTGTACACAAAACATTTATCAAAGACACGTCTGATCTTGACTGCTGATGTTGAGTATTTGATGATGTTTGAAGGGAATAAATCCCAGTTAAAAACTCCCCCCTCCAGGTCTGCAGGCTCATGACTCCACCTGACACGTGCTCGCACTCAGAGTTCAGGCTGTGACCGAACATGGTTTTAAGCTTGTTGAAAACACGCGTCTGTCTACGACTCGGTCAGTGTCTGTGAATAACACTGACAGCAGCAGCAGAAATTCAGATTTTCCACTCACTTCACTG
>JBBMJY010000010.1:746933-754796 GCA_037833715.1 Toxotes lorentzi | reverse complement strand
CAGTGAAGTGAGTGGAAAATCTGAATTTCTGCTGCTGCTGTCAGTGTTATTCACAGACACTGACCGAGTCGTAGACATTATTATAATAAATTAAATTATTATTATTATTATGTATATGTATATTGTAGTCATTTGAGTAGTTGGACATATTGGGTTTGGTTGGTTATTTTTTTTTTAAATCAGTTCAAATGTTCAGTAGCCAGAGAAAAAAGAGAAAGATTAGGTTCATGTATGTGTCTCTGTTTGTTTGTTTGTTTGTTTTAATGATTGTTTTGATGAGGCTGATGATAATATAATGAAATAAAAACCTTGTGAAACCTACTGATGATTCCACTGCTTTTTTCAGCTGCAGATTTGACTCACCCTGTGAATGTGATCCATATGCTTTGTTTGGTCTCTGGATTCGGCCTCAGACCTTTGGAACAGTAAAGATCTGTTCCTCACGCAGCTCCAGCTGAACCTCAGCTCGTCCCCTGAACTGAGTTCTGCTGCATCAGGTCTGTTTTCAGAGAGACGCATCCAAACCATTAAAGTCCATGTGGACATTCAGCATCTTTATTTCCTCACAAACAACAGAAGCCACATCTGAGTTTATGAAGATGATGAACGTGTTTTCACGGCAGCAAAAGAAAAGTGTTGTGATTTTATTCCTCATACAATAAAGTTTCTGAATAATTTGATTTATTTCCATTGTTTGTGCTGTGAAAAAAGTTACAGTGAAAAACAAACAAACAAGAGCCTTGTTGTACCGGATGACTGCTGCCCGCTCATTGGTCAGTCAGTGTGCAGATAAAGAGGCGGGTCTTACAGGTGAGGTCACAGGTCAGACTGCAGGTGTGGGAGAAACGCCGTCACGCTGGTTAAAGCAGAGTTCGGGTCCGGGTTCGGTCCTGGTCGTGAGTTCGTCTGTGTGTTGCTCTGTGACACCATGGTCCGGACGGTTGGAGGCTTCAGCCGGTGAACCGGTCTTCAGCCATTTTCCACTCAGGCCCACGCACCTGCCCAGGCAACGTTTCATCAGCTGCTGAGAGCAAGAAACCTGATTCTGGTCCATAACGTCTGACGGATCAGTCAAAGGATTCTGTCTCGCAGAGGAAGGTAAATCATTCTGTTTGAATTCAGTTTTCAGAATAATTAAAAAGAGCTGTTATTAAAACTTTCTTATTTTAGTTCAGTTAGTTTTCGTTGTGACGGAGCTGTAGAATCTGGTTTACCAGCAAATCCTGAATGTCCCTGAGGGACAGAGGAGACTGATGGGACGATTATAGAAGATAAAGAAAAGAATATATGAGAGGGGACAGTTGGAGAGGATTATAGTCGACCTTGAGGGATTTCATTAGCCTCCACTGACTGAATTATCTAATCAATGAATTGAATTAAGGAGGATCCTCCTCTTCTGCCTGATCTGCATCTGCTCGGCTCCAGTCCCGTCCGCCCTGATGTCCCCTGTGATAACGGTCCAGTCCTAATGACTGGATCACACCACAGGCACAGATCTGAAAGAAAAACGGGCCAAAAGTATTAGAATCTAAAAGTTTTCTCACTGTAATAAGAGGAAACACTTTCCTCACAGTAAGAAACACACATCTCTCTGTGGTCAATCATAATGAGTTTCCTGCATCTTCTGCTTTAATCTGAGACAAATCAGTTGTAGTTTAGTTCATTTCACACTGTGTGAAAATCCATGTGAGTCAAACATACATGAACACTGGGGTGATTCTTTAAACTGTTCACATATTAACTGTAATGTGTCTCATGTCTTACATTAGTTGTGAGGACACTCGTTGACATATTGCATTCCTGAAATGTGTGAGCTCCATCTAGTGGAGTTCAACATGTCCAGGTCGAGTGTCCTGAGCACAGTGTCGTCTCAGGTAACGTCGTTCATCTTAAGACCCTCCGTCTAATAAAGTTTGGACAGGTTATCATCGGGCTCCTCCTGTCCACATGTCAGTGTCCACAAATGAAACCTGACGAAAAACATCCAGACAAGACGGCGAGAAAGTCCAAGACCTTTGTTCACTTTGACTGAGGTGTTAAAGCTTCACGGTGTAAGATCAGAGAAATGAAAGGAGAAAGATCGAATTGAAAAAAGAAAACGCTACGTGTCCTCATGATGAAGGCAGGATGATGATGAATGAAAGATGGGGACAAGAGCTTTGGCCAAATTTAGTTTGTGTGCAGTGATGAGACAAAGAACGAGCTGCTTTATTGATTGATATTCTTGTTTCAGAGTGAGTGGATCAGTTAATGGATTAGATGAATACGATACATAAAGATATGAAGGGAGAGAAGTTAATGGTTGTTTCCTGTCGGTGTGGGTGAAGCTGCTGGTCCACTGAAATCTTCAGTTAGGAGCTTTGAGCCGAGCTCAGGATCCTTTTCAGGTTCATCTGAGCTTTTTAAAAAGCTTCAGTGGTTGTGATGAAGTCAACGTTCACTTACTGGAATTTTCTGGAGCTTCCCCCTGCGTCTCATGATCTTCCTCCGCACATGGAGCAGGCCCAGTCGTCGTCGTGCTGAGGTGAGAGTGTGAGGACGGTAACTCCTGTTTGTGTTCAGCATTAAATAAGACTCTATGAATTATTTATTTAGTACAGAGTGTGGAGAGTAAAGGTCCGTTGCTCTTTAATTCTTCATGGACACAGCGTTTGTGCATTTATGTATTTTGTGTTTCTGTTTTTTGTTCATGGTGCAGATTGTTACCTGGCTCCTGTTCAGTGATTTGGAGTTGTACCTCCTGGCTCATCAATAGAAACAGTTTAATCTCAACATGTTTTTTATTCCGTTCCTGTTCCTGTGAATGTGTGTGTGAAAACCACCGTCGTTCAGAAACCACAGCAGAGACAAAGCCGTGACAGCAGCAGCACTTTAATGGCTCCTCTACAAACAACAGCATTTTAAGGCAAAGGAAGGAGTCAGACTACGTCTTTATCTTCAAAGCACAGAAACAGAAATGCTTCATGTAAACATCAGGATTAAATGCATGAATTCTTTGGCTGGCAGGTTACACTTTGTTTGTAGGCACAGTTCTTCTTCGTTTGACTGAGACGACACCTGTCCAAAAGTAAACCTCTGAATCCGGTTTCCCCTGAAACAAGGCTTCACCTGTATCACACCTGACAGTGCTGTGGGTGTGATACAGGTGAGGTCAGTTTCTTCATCACAGTGCTGACTGAAACAGAGACGTGATCTAAATGTCACAGGTGCTACATGTGTCAGATTCCAGCATGAAGAGCATCTGCTGAGCTTTACTTTTGGACACTGTCCTCACTGTCCCTGTCCCTGTCCCTGTCCCGGCAGCGCCCCCAGCAGGCCGTTGGCTGTGGTGAAGAGGTTGATGGGCGATGATCCGTCGGTGATGAGGGTGGACTTCAGCCCCAGAGCCTGGAGCAACTTGACCTGGAGGACGAGAAACGTCAGTGCCATGATCAGCTAGAGCTGCAAATATTAGTCAGTTAATTGAGTTAATTGATTACTAGATTGACAGAATTTACCGGTAACTAACTAATTCATCGTTTGGATTTTCATGTGAACATTTTCTCTTTCCAGCTTCTTAAATGTGAATGTGTTTGTCTTAGGTGAAAGTAACAGACCCATCTGTATTTTTAAATAAAGTTATTTTGGTGTCTCCCTCGGCGGCGGCGGCGGTACAGTACCTGCAGCTCGGGTCCGGCTCTGGCCATCTCCTTCAGCGTGTCGCTGCCCAGACTCTCCACCAGCTGACTGAAGCGCTGACTCTCGATCTGAGCCAGATGCTGCTGCTTCTCCACCTCCAGACGGTCCATCTCCTTCTTGTAGCCCAGCTCCTGCTCACGAGCCTTCGCCAGACGCTGCAGCTCCGCCTCCTGCGCACACACACACACACACACACGTGGTTGGTTTACGTCAGAGATGAGGCAGGAAGAGCAGAGAATTCATTGGGTTTGTTCAAACTGAATCAAACTGTCGCTAAGATTAAATACTGTATTTCTTTAGGTGTAAAAGAACTTTACACAGATCACAGTTCATGTTTAATGCAACACAGACTCTTCTGACTCGGCACAATGATGCTGTTTAAAGCAGAGTTTGTATTTGAGCTTATTTCTACAAAGTTAACTGATGTCTGAAGTGACTTGAGAGCTGTGATTTGAAAGAAGACACAGAGACAGGACGTGAGGACGTACCGCCTCGATCCTCTGAGCCTCCGCCTTCAGTTTGGCCTCACTGACGGCCGCCTCTCCCTGGATACGAGCCGCCTCCGCCCGAGACTGAGCCTCAGCCTTTGCAGCTCCGGTACTCTCCACCGCAGCACTGACACACACACACACACACACACACACACACACAGAGGCAGAGTTAACAGGCAGCAGAAAGCTCTGGACATCGATCGTTTACATTCAGAGCACAGAGTCAGTGCTGATACTAAAACTCAAAGAGCAGCGACTAACTTCAGTCTGCATTCAGTTTGTGTGTTTCAGTATGTTTGAGTCCCCAGACGAGGCACTGAACAGTGACTGGTGGCTCTAATCATTGCACTGTAACTGTGTTATGAAGGAGCAGTGCAGTGTGGACAGAGACGGATTAAACACCAGCGACCTTTTCCATGGGTGTGTGTGTTGTTTTAACATTTCGAAGGAATCTGATCTCCTTTAACACCTGCTGCTGCTTTACCAGTAAAACCAGTTCAACAGGGAGTCACCTGAGAGCCTCCAGCTCCAGCAGCTCCTTCCTGGCTCTTTCAGCCTCGGCCTGGTCGATGATCCTCTGCCTCTCCAGCTTCCCCCGGGCCTCCTGCTCCAGACGCTCCGCCTCGTGCCTGCACACAGAGACATGAGAACATGAGTTCATCAGTGAAGATGATGAACAGCTGGATAAAGAGCCCATATACATTTAAGGTCAATCAGTTTCATTCCATTTGGTTTAAATTTAAAGCTGTAAAAAACAAAACAAAACAAAAAAATCCCTTATCCAGGCACAAAACCCTTTAAGCTTAATGTATACAGCAAGAGCCTCTGGATTAAAATGGGCCCCACCCTGTAACATTTAGTACAGGGTGTGAGTGTGTGTGTGTGTGTGTGTGTTTTCTTCAGACCGTGCAGCAGCCTCCTGGGAGTTGGTGGTGATCTCGATGGCGAGCTGGACGCTCTTCTGCAGGGCGTCTCGTGTCCTCTGGTCGACGGGCTCTACAGACTGGATGTCCACGCTGCTGATCACCAGGTTGTTCTGGTTGAAGCGAAGACTGGAACGAACCACCAGCTTCTCATCGAAGCCAAACACGGCCGAGCAGATGATCCGGTTCGAGTTCTGCAGACGAAAAGAACAAGAGAAGACTGATGACCTGTCGCTTTTCAATGACTTCACATAAATACGTTTTCTCTGTAACCAGAGTGAAACAGGACGCCGTTTACAAAGAGGAGCTTCAGTGAAATGAAGGTAAGAGCTGATCTGCTTCTGACAAACCAGTAGAAGATGCTCAAATACAAACCTTGTGGAAATCATCAAACTGCACGGAGGCAACGGCTCCTCGGACTCGAGAGGCGATGGCTTTACAGGCGTCTCCCACAAAGTCAGGGACAGAAAACAGAGTAGCTGCATCAGCAGGGTCTGCAGGAGACTTGATATCAAAGTGCCTGAGGAGACGGACACAGGACAGGAACAGAAATTACATTCACTTTCTCTGCTTTTAATAAAACGCACCATCGCAGTGAGAGGCCCACTACATGTGTTTGTCTCTGGAACCAAAACTGGTTCTGCAAACATGCACCTCATCAAATTCAACTACACCGTGTGGTTACCAGTTGTAGGACAGCTGCAGCTGCAGTCGGGCGTGGTCGGCCGTCTCGATGGTGATGACGTCGGTGAAGAAGTCCGGTCCCAGCAGGAGGCAGATGGCCTTAATGACGTTGGCCCTCTTTGGTTTGTCTCCGGACAGCGACAGCACGGTGAACTGCTCGTCAGGTCCCAGCATCACCATCTCTGGACCAAACACCACCCTGAAGACAAGACCACGTCACAACCACCATGTCAGCTGGTATATTTAACCTCCAAATCCCTCCACCTGGACCGGGAACCTGAGTTTCACCTGGCTTTCTTCTCTCTGTAGTCGTACACCTGGACGGCAGCATTGTGGGGAACCCTGTAGGAGACGACCCGGGTCTTGTCCCGGGGCTGGCTGTCTCCCATTGTAGTCCGGTCCGAGCGGTTGGCCAGCGGGTCGATAGGAGAAGCCAGCAGGACTTCCACGTTAGGAGGAAGCTCCTTCTGCCACAACTCCTCATCCTGAGTCAGCATGTAGGTGTGACCGATCACTGCACGCACCTGAGAGGGGGGAGGACGCACTGATGTCAGGATGTTACAGCGACCCGAGGCTCTAACACCAAACAGGAAGGACTTCTTGTACCTTTCCGGTTTTGATGTCCCGGACATAGATTCCTTCATTCTCATCCAGCGGGATGGCCTGTCGCCTCAGCATCACCTCCACAGCAGCGGGGGGGACGTACTCGATGGGGCCACGCAACATCCAGCGGTCTCCGGGGCGACGGAGGATGCCGCTCCTCCGAGAGCGCTTAGCCCTCTCCTGCATTAGCTCCTCCTCCTCGGCCTCCTCTTCCTCCTCCTCCTCGTGCTGGCAGAGAGAACGGCGGAGAGAGAGGAGGACGGAGAGAAGGGTTAACATGGCGATGCACTGAAGTGGTGGAGGAGGAAAAAGAGGAGGAGGAGGAGGAGGAGGAGGGACAGGAGGGACAGGGCGGACGCACTGAGGGTCAAATGAAACCCAGAATGTGAAACAAAAGATTTGAAACGGAGCAGGTGAATGTTAAGAGTGGATGGTGTCAGGTTCAAAAGAAAGAAGGGAGAGAAGAAGAAGAAGAGAGGAGGTATAATGGGTTAGCCTGGAGGGGAGATGGTGCAGTGAAGGACAGAATCACCTCCCTCCTCAAACATCGGACTGTGCGTCATTCTCAGACTCTTGAGTCCTCGGCCGTGTCTAACACCTCATTTATTATTATTGTTCTTCACATCAGTCGTTAGGTTCAGGAGAACAGCCATGGATGGATTACTGAACAGGTGTGCTGCGAACAGGCTGAGGGGCCCCAGAGGCTGGGGCCCGAGAGGCTGGGGGCCCCTGGGCCGGAGTCTTGGGTATGAAGTGTCTGATTATGTTTTTGTTCAGTTAAAGGAAATGGATTTTCCTTCTCTGTCAGTCATTGCACTAATAACCACTCACAGCTCCACCTCTGAGTTTTACTTATAGTTGGACAAGGATTGTGACAGGATTCAGATTCAAGGAACCTGCTGACACAAACGTCTGCCTGCAGCGTTTAATCAGGCTCCGGGGAGCCCACCTCTGACCTCACCCAGCCATCCTGCCATTTCCTGGGAACTCCTCAGCGGTATCCACTCCTTTTTCCAAGAAATACCTGCAATAACCTCCAGCTGTAACAGAGCACATGACTACACCCAACCACATCAATCAGTGAGGCAGGGTGTGGACAGAGACACACCTCTGACATCTGACTTACTGGGCTTTAAAGATCTGCACATACCTCTGTGTAAAGACTAAGTTTGCTCTGTATTCAGCTTCTCTGGATAAACCAGTTACACAAAACCAGTCCTACAAACCACCAGAGCGCAAACAGAGCAGGACTGAGTGGGAGGACTGATCCCTCACGTCTCAGAGACAGAGAGGAGGGACATTTCACCGCAGAGAACTGTGTTCAGAGACCAGAACCAGGACAATGAGTCCTGCAGCAGGTGGTCTGGACCCCACAGAGACCCGATCTCAGCATCATGGACTGTCTGGGATCACATGAAGAGACGGAGACACTAAAACAGACTAAACCCACAGAGGAACAGAGACAGGTTCTCCCTCAGGTACCT
>JBBMJY010000010.1:729433-741933 GCA_037833715.1 Toxotes lorentzi | reverse complement strand
TTTAACTACAGGGCGACAAACAGTTGTTAAAGTTGAGATGTTGTTAAATAAAGAGCTTCTCGGTGTATCACATTCATGCCGTTTTGAAGTTTGAGTCTGATCAATTCGGACAACACCTTGAGTTGCATTTTATCAACCACGAATCTTTGAAAATAAGTAAGGAAATCTAAAATATAAAGATTCCAGAGCGGAGTTCTGCAACGTTCGCTCCGGGGCTCTTACCTCGTCCCTGAGAGACTCGGCGGCGGTGAGCGGGGGTCAAGCAGCTGGGTCTAGGCTCTCACGGATCCTGAGTCTGATCTGACTGCGACTAAACGGCTGCAAACAGAACAAACATGAAGTACGCTGCGCTGTAGTGATTAGCGATGTGTCGACCCCGAACGAAACGACTCTTAGATCCGGCTCTTTAAAGTGAACGATGGGAGCCGACTCCTGTCTGAGAGCCGGAGCCGCTACCTGATGTGAGGTGTGTCCGCACTGAGCAGGAGGGGGAGGAGCGGGGGAGAGAGAGAGGGAGAGCAGCCGCTACAGAGACAACAGAAAATGAGTGACCGCAGGAAACCATATGAAAGCCATATAAATAAGTAATTCATTTTACACATAATTTTTCTTTACCTTGGTAATAAATTATTTTATGAAACGAAAACAGCTCGAGCCACTTAGGAGGCGAAAGAGCCGGATCTTTTTAAAGAGCCGGATCTTTTCAGTGAGCCGAGCCATAAGAACCGGCTCTCTTAAAAGAGCCGGATTTCCCATCACTACTGCGCTGATCGTGTGCGGAGCTGCTGCTGTCACTGCGGAAGGAGCAGCAGTCACGTCACGTCACGCCACTCACGTGGTTTACCGCTGCTGAATGACGTAGAGAGACGTCCGAACGTGAAGGAGGCAGACCCTCGCTTTATCCAGTGCTCGGAAGGATCCGTTTGCTGAAGTTGTGTAGTTCGTACATTCATTTTTTTCTGCTGCCTTCTGACTCCGCCCTCGTCTGAGTTACCTGTGAACCAAGGTGTTCGAACCTGTCGGTGTCTCTGAGTCCTGCATGAGTCCCGTGAACGTGAGCTCTCCTGTTCGCTTTGTTCTGTTAATACACATCCTACCTGAGCAGGTGTAAACATCCCAGAGAAACATCTTCCGAGTCAAGGCCTTAGAATAATGCATCGTATGTGAGTTTGGATCTTTAGAGAGAAGTGGATACATTAACTGTTCTGTCTCGAAGTGTCTGCAGAGGAAAATACAACTACATTTCAATAAAGAGCTTTCAGAAAAACACGTGCAGTGAACATTATAGATATTTAATGGTTAAACAAAGGACAGAGCTGAGAGGACAGAAAACAGCAGGACATATCAGAATCACTCACACACACTCACACACACTCACACACACTTCCAGTGTGGTGCTCTCTGACTGAATGCATGTTCACTGTAGAGTTGGGCCTCTGAGATTCGTCTTCTGTGTCTTTGTCTTTTCTTTATTGGCCATTTTTTTTTTAATTTCTGTAAAACACCAGGTTTTAAAAAGTGCTTTATAAATGAAGTCTTGTGAACGTATTAACTCAAACACACTGTTCTGTGTGTCTGCTCCCAGGCTGTGATTGGCACAGATGATGCCAGGACATCAGAAGAACCTCCACATGGAAACTAATGGCAGTGATTTGCATTTGTTCACAGGCTGATTCTTCCTGCTGTTGGGCAGCATTGAAACATCCATTCGTTGGATTTTCCGTGGACTTTTTTATGTTTAATGTACGGAAAATAAAACGTGTCTGAGAGCAGGAGAACACGGAGGAGCCGACGGGTTCAGGTCCGGGGCGATTTTTTCCTGAGACTGAGAGATAAAGAAAATCTACCACAGAGCATCTCACTCACACAGAGGTCACATGATCAAACCCAAACACACCAGGCTTAACGATCTTTGTCACAAATTGAACATGTTCAGAGCTATGGCATGCTAAGTATGGAAACTTTATCCATATGCTGCAGGCTGGACATGAAAATAACATTTCATACACATCTTACAATGAAAAGGAGGACAACAGCTCATGAGTCTGAGTTCTCTTTAAAGGAAATGTTTGTGAAAATATCTGAGGAGAATCTGTACAAAGACCTTTGGTGAATATCTGCTCCTGTATATATCTCTGGTGTACAATATACACATTTAGATAACCCTAATTTAAATACTAAACTGGTTAAACTGAATATCAAAAAATAGTCTGTATATTACTGACATGTCACGTGCCGTCATCCACTGTACACACAAAGACTGACTCCACATGTGAGAGGAGCTGAACATGCTTCTCTTCCCTTTGTATAAACAGCGTCAGTCAGCGTCATAAACACACATCCCTGTAGAAAAGGTCAGTTTCTAACAACACAAACATACTGGCACTGAGCAGAGGGGAAGACTAACTACACAGGGTTCAGATCACCTGGAGCAAAACAGATTTGTTTAAATATTACAAATGTAAAATTTGAAATGGCCAGACGTGGTGAAAAGAGAGCCGCAGTGAAACTGGAGGAAAACGGATGATTAAAAATGCAGCTTTTAAACACAGACCTACAGCACGTGGGCTGGTTCCACTCTGTCTGCCTGGATCAGCACGGTAAAAGTTTAAAAAACAATTTCATATAGTTTATTACAGATTTCAGTGGTAACGAACGCTCCTTCCTATCATGGAACAGTCGTGTTCACAGTGCTGGTTTCTGCAGGCTGGACCTGGTTTTCTGTGCTACAGTTCAACACACTGCCACGTGTCGGCGGCACTGAGAACGAAGCAGACGAATCCACAGGAACTTCACGAGGCTTGTTGCAGCTGAATCCAGAGATTTTACCAGAGCACCACCTGCTGTCTGCATTTTTTAAAGCAGCACTGTTTTTGGTTTGATGAACTGCTGCACTACAGTAAGGTCACGGGACCTTCACGTTGCAATAACAGCTGTCAGTCAGTTTCAGGTTTGAAATGATGATAAAGAATGAAAAAGCAGTGTTCCCTCTCTTTTAGCTCCGTGTTTGGTCTCCACCAGCTGCTCTCTGAGGACAGAGGCTGTTTACAGATGTTTCTCTGAAAACAGCTGAGACTGAAAAGTGACTCCTTCAACATATGAGCAGTCCCGTGATCAGCTGTTAATCATGAAATATTGATTACAGCCGATTAAACCTGAAGGTTTGAATTAAATCCTCATTTATCGAAGAATATGCTACCGGAACAGGAACAAGACAGGAAGTGACATCAGGCGTTCAGCTCTCTAATATTAATCATAATAATCTTGTCCGGAGTTTCTCCTCACAGTGGGCTGACAGCATCACTCTGGTCCAGCATTTGTCTCTTTGTTTGGTTCCTGTTTGATGCGACACAGATTGAAAAGGTTTGTGCTGGACTCACTCAAAGTCCAGAAACCAGATTCAGCTGCTTTCAGTCTGAAATGTGAGTGAACGACCCGGTTTGTGAGTGGAGACTAAGTGCTGGTGTTCACACTGAGTAAAGTCTGAATTCTCCTCCGACTGTGGAGCTCAGAGTGGGGGGGTAAAACACTGGTGGGGCAGTCCCTCCATCAGCCCTCCTTTCTCTCTTCCTGTGTTTCACTTCCTGAGGTTGAAGGTGGGTATGTTGTTTATTATGGGAGGCCTTCAGTCCAACATCGCGTCCAGTTGGTCGGCCAGGTCGTCGAACATGTTGCCGATGTCATCCAGGATGGTCCCTGCAGACTTCACCGTGTTTCCTCCGCTGGAGTGAAAGCATGAGAAACAGTAAGTGCACAATCCAAACAATCCAAAAATATAAATACTATACAAATGCACAGGGAGGTTTGAGCTTGTTTCTAAAAATTCAACTAAAATGAAATAAAAAAAAAAGATATGATATTCAAATGGAAAGGTCAGGAGGTCACCAACATCATCAGGATTCATCCTCAGAGGAACATGAACATTCACATTCAATTTAATGGCGAACCTGCCGACAGCAGATATTTTGTTCTGAACAGTTTTCATACACAGATCCTGAACACACAAACTGTAGATTTACTCATGTTACATCAAGACTGGCGACCTGATGCTCTTACCCGTCCGAGTTGTCCTCCAAGTTCAGTTTTCTCTCAACGGCCTTCAGAGCAGCTTCCAGAGACGTGCTGGTCTGATCCAGTCTCTGCTGAACCACCTCAGTCCCACAGGACGACTCAGGGACGGGACCCGGACCCACCACACACACCTGAGGCCTCCCTGCTGTCAGAGAGGGACTCTGAGGGGCTGAGGCAGAGGCTGGGGCCGGGGCCGGACCCGGAGCTGAAGTCAGGGGCCCGTGAGCCGGAGAAGACGGAGCAGCAAAGGCCAAGCTCTGAACCACACTGACTGTCACAGCTGGAGGGGAGAGTCCAGCTGCTGAGGAGACAGGGACAACAGCAGGTAAAGCACCCACGAGACCTAGTTAAGAGGGACAAGTCCACAGTCGAGTATGAAGTCAGTGGCAACATGTCCCAGGTCAACAATAAAGTCATGACCAAATGTCCAAAATCAAGTCCAAGTCAAGGGCAACAAGTCCTGAGTCAAGTTTACGCGTGTGCATGGACTCAAGATGCTGAGTCATTAACAGTGAGTCCAACGTTCTTGTTTTTTTGGGTTGATTTCCGGTTTGTGAGATTCAGGCTGATTTTAAAGGTTTTTATACTGAACATGTGTGAGGTGTGTGTATCTTACCTTGTGCAGCCAGTACACTGTGGCGGACAGGTTTTGGGGCAACAGCAGGAGGTTTCGGAGACAGCGGAGGTTTGATAGGGGACCCTGTAGCTGGACTGGCTGTCATCTCTAGACTGGCCTCACTGATCCTCAGACTGACTTCCTCCTGGCTCTGGGATGGAGGCCTGCTGCTGCTGGACTCTGACCCTGATGTCCCTGCTCCCTCTCTGATGGGGGAGCCTCCTCCCTGCTCCTTGTCTTTGGGTTTGTGTCGGCGCTTCACAGTGTCTGACTCCTTCAGATTAAACTCGGGCACCTCCAGGTTCTTGGCTGCTGGTTTCTCTGGGGGCTCTAGTACAGCCTCAGCCCTGGGAGGCCCTGGAGCTTTAGGCCTCTGTTTGATGGTCAGGTTGCCCTCCTCTGCGAAGGGGATGCACTCGCTGGAACTGTTCTGAGGGGATGAGGAGCCCTCCAGTCCCTGACCTTTTGATTCTTCCTCCTCCGAGTCAGACTTCACCCCTCGGTCCGGCTCGGTGCTGGTCTTGGTGGGAATACACTCGCTCTGCACCCTCCGTCTCACCCCTGCAGCCTCTCTGGGTTCCTGCCCTGCAGAGATGAGGGAGGAGGGTGGTTGCTGTTGGTGGATGAGGTCCGGTTTAGGTCCTGGGGGGTTCTTCCCCTCTGTGCTTCCTTCCAGAGATGCAGTGATGCTCCTCACGCTCCCTGGACTGTCAGTCACCACCCTGCCTGAAGACGACGTGGTGCTGCTGTCGCTCAGCTCCCCGCTGGTGGTGCTGCTCACTGAGCTCAGTCTCTTTGGCGGGGGAGGAGGGGGACCTTTCTTCCGTGCACGCACTGCAAATGACTGACTGCGTCCCACGTTGCCGTTCTTTTCTGGACTCGACTGTAATCGAGCCAACTGGCTGCGGCCTGGCTTGCGAGTTAAGGTGGCGTAGGATGGCAGGTTTCCAGAAGGAAGTGCATGTTCCTCATCATCCTCATCAGGCTCTCCGTCTGACAGAGCGTAGCGGGTCATGCTCTGGGTGCGCTTCTTGGGCGGTGTCTGGCTCATGGTGTGGTCCTCAGGCCTCCTGGGGGATGAGCTCAGGTCTGTAGAGCCACAGTGAGAATGCAGGTAGCTGAAACCCTTCAGTGCTGGGGAGCCGTGAGGGGACGGGCCACAAGATCCAGACAGTTTAGGCTTGGCTGGGATGGCCGGGTACTTGAACACAGTGGCTGTGCCCAGAGGCACCTGCTTGGGCAGCGGCTGCTGCTGCAGAGGCCTCTGGTCCCAGCCCTCGGGGAGGTTTCTCTCCTTGGCAGGGCTGCCGTCCAGGCTCTCCTGGGACCAGCTGTGGGGGGTGATGGAAGCTGTAGGCGGATCCTGGGAGCGGCCGGAGCCTCTGGACCGGGTGTCAATGCTTTCCTGGCTCTGAGACATTCCCACTGCGTTCTTGATGGCCAAACCTTCCTCGCAGCCTCCATAGTGGCTGGACATGGCCGTCTGCAGCTCGGCACTCAGCTCACTGTCCTGGAAGGTCAGCATCTTTGGGGTGTGAGGAGAAGAGCATTCACCTGCAGAGTCGGACGGCTCGATGGTGACCAGGTGAAGCGCTCCGGGGCCTTTGCGTCGTAGCGTGCCTTGGCCTGATTCAGCCTGAAGGATCGCCCTCTGGATGTCACACAGCTTCTTCACTGCCAGCATCAGCTTTTTCTGGTGGCCTGGAGGGAAAATTCAACCATCACAGCACAGTAAAGATTACTGGTGCAAGCAGTTACACTGGGCACATACCGGAGTGTGAACATGTAATGTGTCCTCACCCAGCTTGGTGATGCCAATCTCCTGCAGATCCTCCCATGTCAGGTCTCTGACGATGCTGATGGAGTCGTAGCCGTTTTCGGAGAGTTTTTTTTGGTACTGTGGGAGACCGATGGCACTGAGCCACTCACCCAGATCAGACTGTGGGAAAGAACACATCGCTCACATCAGCCCGTATCAACGTTTTGGGAAGTTGGTGTATTCAGCTGTAAATGGCTGTGAGTCTTACTGGGATGTATTCAGGCAGCCACTCTGGGATGTTCAGGTTGTTGATCTCAATGGAGATTTTCTTACGGTGGCCTGGTTTGGTCACTCCGATGGCCGTCAGATCCTGCAGACAAAAACAGTCAGGCTTACAGTCAGGACAGAGCTCTTTGACTAAACAACCACATGACCTGTAAAATCCTAAAGTCAGTGAGAACAGGTTCTTTCAGGGACGTAAACTTACTGTTTAAGCCACATCAGTGTAGGAAAACACTTAGAACCTCTTACACCTTTACCCTCTGCTTTGCTACCTGCATTTAGTTTATCAGTCAACATATGAGCTAAGACAAGTTTGTCTTTTCAATCAACTGTAAATAAACTGAACAAATGACACACCTTGTACTTTAAAATGCCTCTGTGTTTGAAATGTGCTGTCAAACAGACATGGGCACCAAACGCTGAGTGGAACTACTCTACATTAATGATATCGTGCTGATTAGAAAAACCAGAGAGAATGCTCAGTGTGTGGTTTCTCACCTCAGGAGTCATCCTGCTGATGGTCGGCACATCGTAACCTGCACTGATGAAGTTTGCGGTGTACTGCTCCAGCTGGAACTCACTCAGCCACTGATAGATGGCCTCTGCATCCTGAAACACACGAGAGCACAAACACACTGATTTTACCGTCGTTCAACTTCAACCTTCCATAAAAACTGAGACGCTAAACAGAGACAATAAGAGGAAATGATACGGTGGCGGCACACTTTATATTCAACCTTTCCTCTGGTCCATGGTGGAAAACACTCTGTTCTTTGTAGTTCGTTTGAGGTGGTGAAAGGTTTAAAAGGTTTCTGGACATTTCTTCTTTTCCTCTGGAACCAGGAGCCGAGAGCTCGGCTGCTCTGAACCAAAGTGCTAACAAACCTAACAAGAGTATGAAGACACTTTGCTGATCTTTACCTTTCCCTCCAGCAGCTGCTGAGGGCGAACAAACTGCTGGGAGAAACTTTGCTCCGCAGCTCTCTGTACCGTCACCGTCTGCCTGCGAGGAGTCCCACCTGCAGTGACATCACACCACAGCTCAGCAGGTGAGCTTCACTTAGAAGATCTCAGAAACACTGTTTGTAAATGTTCCCCCTGGACCCCCTTCTACCATTTCAAGAACAAAAGAACTTAAAATGAATGAGATGTAGATGTATGAGCTTAATATTACGACTATGTTTGGCGTCTTCTCACACAAGAAGAATATTTCTTTTGTTTCCTTTCAATTAAACTTCATGTATTTAAATTATTTATATTCATATTATATTTTTAACAGGAAAAGGAAACGGGAGGGAAGGTGTTCGCCATGTACTCTCTACAAATGACTGGGAGTCTAACATACACCCAAACATGTCTAAAGGTTTACTAAGGAAAAGTAAAAAGTACCTGCAGGATGATCAGGCTGTTTGCTGAGGTCTGAGTGTCCAGAATCAGCAGCAGGGGGCGCTGGCTGCACACAAACACAAAAACACAACCAACAAACTGAGCTTAGCATGAAGGACACGCCACTGACACACATTAGGTCTCTAAGACAAGAAATAAGCAGCACATAATGTCTCAGGACTTCAATAATGATGCTTCTGAAAAAAAGTTCTTTTAAATTCAAACAGCTAAGAACTGTTTGTTTATACTACAACATCCAGAAAACGACAAGAGATTAGGGTTCAGTATTTTACACTGAGACAAACCCGTTTTAAATAAAATGTCACTAGTTCACAGCTGAAGGACACAGTCTGGACCTGATGTGACCGTCAGCCCCGTGTCTCAGCAGGCGGATCAGTCTCATTGTACTTGTGTACCTTGTTGGCGTTGTCATGGTGACCGGCGTGGTGCTGGAGTCCGTTGGGTGCGTTGTTGCTCTCGGTGCTCTGTCCACTCCCGGCGCTGCGGGTGCTGCCCACACTGCCAGTGCTCCCGACACTGTTCCTGTCTCCAGCTGCAAACGAAACAACAAAGATGACTTCATGACGCCTGGAAGGGGGAGAGCTCGCATCAGAGGATCAGCGTCAGGCCGGAGGAAGCAGCAGATGCTGTGGCGTCTCAGCAGGCTGAGAGAAGGGGGCCCACAGGGGCTGAGGGGCTGAGGGGCTGGGGAGTGACGAGGGTTGACGGGTAGGATGCATGTTTCTGGTATAAAAGCTATGCTGTGACAGAGCGGGGGTGGGGGGCAGCTGCAGGCACCAGTCCATTAAGAAAGGGGGAGCAGCATGAGTGTGCTCTTCACAGGTGTTCACTAACCTGCCGGCAGCTCTAAACATGGCTGTTTGTGGTTTCCTCACTTCACTCTCACAGACGCAGACATCCATAAAAACTAACTCAGTACTGCTACCGCTTTTATGTTGCACTGTCATGCGTGAAAAAGAACAGATAAATAACTTTAAAACGTAATGACAGGCTCTTTCCACTGGAGGAAGTAAAACAAAGTCCGGGATGATCTGTGTCGCTCTGCTGTGGCAGCAGTGAGGAGAGGAACAGGGATCACTGGCTCATTTCAGCCTGAAGCAGACGATACAGTGAAGAGCGTTTGGACCCGACACACCAAGACGACCGAGCTCCGCGTGTCGCCTCTACCTTTTAATAATGGAATAATAATCCTTACAGTGCTTTTTAAAGATGCTTTATACAGGGATGAAGGAACTAGTGAGAGCGAGGCCTCTGATTGGCTGTTCAGCCAGCCAATCAGAGAGTGCTTTCACCTGCTCACTGCAGTTTTTCCTTCGTTTTTCTTCCAGAAACAGAACACGGACTGACGAGGCCTGTGACACGCCACACCTGTTTCCTGTCACACAGGTGGAGAGCGAACACGCAGCCACCGGCGACACGGTGTTAAAGATGTGAGGGGATGTTCGTGACGCGAGGCCACGTGAGGGAACACGGCCGTCACACTCTGTCGACAGCTGACGTCCAGTGGTCTTGGTGTGTGGGGCCCTGATGCAGAGCGATGAGCAGGGCAGCGATGCAGCTTCAGAGCAGCCGGGGAGGACAAGCTGTCGTTCGGGGACTCTTACCATGACTCGAGTCCCTGAGAACCCAGATGTCCTCGAAGGGACACCCAGACTGAGACAGGCGGCTCGGAGACAGACCTATCAGACACAAAGACTCTGATGGACTGCGTTCTGTCAGAGGCGGGCTGACTGAGTCGGGGTGGGGCTAAGTTTGAGTCTGTTGGATGCGATCTTTGATTTGGGAAAGATGTTGTTGTTCATGCACTTTAGTGTTGATACTTCCTGTTGATGCCAATGTTGAATGAAATGTTGGAAACCTTTTTCAGTTTATGTCCAAGATCCTGGTAATGAATTCTATAATGATAATATCCAGAAACGTCTTCACAGGATTATTAATATTCCCATGGTGAATGTTGTCATCAGACATATAATCCCTCACCACCGTGCTGTTTGTTTTTCTGACCAGCTGCTACGTGTATGTCAGGTTTGAAGACACACCTGTTCAACATGGATCCATGAGGTGTGTTATCCATGTTCGAAGATAAATGAGCTTCTTCTACAGTCATTTTCCTCACTCGTCAGTTGTGCAGCATAAAAACCGGTCATGTCTAAACCGGACAGTCGACTCATCCATGGACTCACCTCAGTCTGTGGAGCTGCAGCAGTGTATGTCCAGTCAAACAGAATTAATGAACCACAGCACACGCTGCTGAGTAAGGTTATGTTGTAAGCAGAGCTGAGATCAGTCAATTTATTGGCAACTATTCAGATATTTAAATCATTATTTCAGTCACTTCCTAAGTTTGTTTGAAAGTGAATGTCGTATATTCACAGACTAAATGATTAATTCATTCATCAAGAGAATGGTTTGCATTTCAAGCAACAATGAAAACAGTGGTTAGCTGCAGCCCTGATTCTAACACGACATTTCTGGAGTGCGATTTTATTTATGTCCAGCTTTGCAGTAAACCCATAACTTTACTTTGAATCAGTGCTGGAGTTCTCTGTGTCCCCCGTGTGTGTCCTGAGTGTGTATACCTGTGTTGGTAGTGAGGCCGTTGGCTAACGGCAGCACCACGTGGGTGGGGGGGGCGTACAGAGTGTAGGAGTCGTCAGTCTGAGGGGCAGAGCTGAGGCTGGAGGAGAGGGGGGCTCTGGACAGCTGCTGCTGGCGCTGGGTGGGCAGAGAGGCGTGCCGGGACAGGGTGCCCCCTACAGGGCGAGACGTGGGAGGACAACAAGAGGAAGAGGAGGAGGGGGAGGAGGAGCAGGTTATCAAGCTGATGGTTAGAGGTGGAGGTCAGTCATTATGTGGTATGGATGGAGAGATGGATGCAGGAGGGGGGAGAGAGGAGGTGGAAGCATGGGATGCTCTGGAAGCAGGTGGATTAGTTCCTGACTCAGGATCTGAAGGAGGAACTTTAATCTACATCACATCCTGTCTGAGGTGAGGTCTCTGATCTGTGGACGCTCTCTGATGAAGTGAGGTGACGTGGACATCAGAAATGAAAGTGTCAGTGTGGTGATATTCTCTGTTGTTCAGAGTCAGACCAGCGCAGACCCACCGACCCACGCCGACACCAGTGACTGTATCACTGACAGTCCTGTGGCGTGGGAGGCTGACTGACTACACCAACAACATGGGACGTGTCCTTTATGTGTAACTGACCATTTCTTCTGCTGATGACCTCCACGATGGACGGAGGGAAGAAGCCGACTCGGTCCATCCCTCTCGGGCTGTCGTGGATGTGGCCCTTCCATCGTCCATCCATGTGCTGCTCCAACACCTGCAGGGGATGAGACGGGTCAGATATCTCCTCCTTTCTCCTCACATGTTAGTTCAGCCTTTAAAGGTGCTTTTAGATCATGATTTCAGTGTTCCTCAAACATTTGTGGCCATAATCAAACTGTGATCAATAAACTTGCATATCTGACACTCTGACATTTCTGAAACTGGAAAACACACTGAGGAGCTTGTGTGTGCAAAGTTTAACAATAACCAAAATTAAAATAAAATCAAATTAAGAGACAAGATGCAAAAACTAATTTATGTGCACGATGTAAATGAGCCCTAAAAGCATTTTCTCCTGCCTTGAATGAGTTTGATGGAGAAATGAGGCCAGATGTTGGGATGATATTAACTTGATGATTAACTTGACAGTGGGTGATTCCCAGTTTGCAACATCCGGATCACACAGTCTGGAATTGTTTAAGCATAAACGTCCGTTCACACTGAGGTTCTGTCATGTTGAATACGTAGTACAAGTCCCAACATGACGTCCCACAGACCGACACCTGCATCACGTCCCTGCAGCTTCTGTTCAGCACCTTCAGCTTTACTCACCACCCTGACTCACTCACAGGAAGTCTGAGCGCTGACGGCCACTGGATGAAAATCACCTCACATTTCGATGTGATTCGTTAATGATTCTTTTTACACCTTTGTGAGATTTCAGTATCGTGTAAAATGGAAAGCCTCTGAGTGAATGAACGGGGCGTCAGGGTGTGTGAGGCGGACTGAGGAGGAAGGACCATCCAGACGCTCCGTTTTAGATTATTATATATAAACTGCAAGTTGTTTATGAAGCAACGATCATTCATTCATTCATTCACTGGTTCATCAGTGTGGAGTGAATCACATTAGAAAACTTTTACTATTTCATATTTTACATTATACAGGAAATGCTGTGTGTAAGGGAAACTCCTTTGACTAAACTCTGATCATCCAGATGCTTCATGCTTTACTGTCTCCCACACACACACACACACACACACACACACACACACACACACACACACACACACACACACACACACACACACA
>JBBMJY010000010.1:687374-717599 GCA_037833715.1 Toxotes lorentzi | reverse complement strand
GGGGGCGAGGGGGGGGGAAAAGAAAAACAGAACCCCCCCCCCCCCCCCCCCCCCCCCGCCCACCACACACACACACACACACACACACACAGACTGATGTTCAGACAGAGAGTCTGTCTGAAGGATTTGACATGGGGGTGGTGGTGGTTGTAGTAGGGGTGGTGGTGGTGAGGGTGGGGTCCCTCGCCCTCCCTGTCTCCTCCCCCAAGGACTTTATTAAATGAACTACTCTTCATGGGCTTTTGTAGAGTTTAAAGTGTCACTGCCACCAGATTTAAATCCCAAATAGCTGATAAAGGTGTCCCACAGGGACCCATTTCAGGTCCCCCGTCATTATCTTTATACATGGGTATTCTGCTCAAACATTTAGATTATAAATGATCGGACCACACACATCAGTCTGACTCCACATGGAGGCCTCTGAATGACCCGTCACAGACCGGGTGTTAGAAACCTCACTCCCAGTCTCAGACCAGCGTAAAGGAGTCTGGTGAGGATTTTAGAGTAAGAACCAGTAAAGATCACACAGACGTCTCCACACATGGTATCATACAGTCCACTGGCACCAGTCCACCAAGCAACTGGTTTCATTCCATTTCAGTATCTGAAATCTTTGATAATAACTGAGACAGTTCTGTGTAAGCAGATCTACGGTCAGTTTGTATGTTGTGAGCTACGTTCAGGTGAAATCTGTAAGTTTGGCTGTTGGAGGTGAGTGAAGATAAACTGCATCAACAGCCCAGCAGACAAATTCCTATGAATGATGTGAGGGGGAAAATTCACACGAATAAACAAATAAATAATCCACATTATCAAACTGTCAGCTAAAAATAACGTGGATTAATAATGTTATAGTGGTGCTTTGGACTTTTAGTCCTACAGTTTCCTACACTCAGGAATTCTTTCCCAACTTCTATCCCAGCTAAATTCAGTGGTGAACATGCTTCCATCCAATGTTGTGATTTTTGGCCATAAATGAAAGTGAAGCTGAGGAACATTTGAAGTGAAAATCACAAACGGCAGCTGTGGAGGCTGGTGCAGAGCCGTCAGATGGATTCTGCTGGGAAACTGAGCAAGTTTCTGTTGCAGCAGCCGGCAGCTTTCTCTCCCCTCCTCAGACGTAGGACGGCTGCTGGCAGCTCGGGTCTCTCCTCCCGGACAAAGGGCCAAAGCCCCCACCATCACAGCAATGCACAGGGACCCATTCCAGCTCTGCTCTCCATAGAAACACATCCAAACATCGGGCCAACAGGCCGCCGGGGACGTCAGCACAGACTCAAATACTAATTTGTCTCACACGGACACAGAAAAGAAACCTCCTGTATTCCCAGTGTGTGTTTGTTTCTCACACACAGGCGAGAAGGCACACACACACACCAGCATGTGTGTCAATAAAGACAAATATTCTCAGAGATGAATGGCCGAACTGCACAATCTCTGACACGCCCTTAGTAACACTGATCTGTGTGACTGATTTTACCTCCATGCCTTCCTCAGCTCTGTCTGTACGTCTGCGTGTCCAAACAGCTAAACTTTCAGTGTAATCACAACCTGAGTCATAAATAACAGTCTGCACATACACCTGGAGAGGAGGGGCTGCAGACTCCCACACATCATCAGTGAGGGTGTAATTAATCTGGTGGAGGATCAGTGCTGAAAACTTGGCGAAATGTAAAACTCTCTGAGCCAGGAGGAAAGTATGTCAGCTATTGTTCAGACAGAGGAGAGCTGGATGCCTTTCTGTTTCATTAAACATAACCTCCGGCTCAGCTCCTCCTCTGTGAATCTGTTCTCAGCGTTACCGTTTTATTTGTTCACTTAGTGAGTGAACAAATAAAGTGTTTCTCTGTCAACGAGCTGCTCCACAAACAAAAACACAAGATGAATAAATCAAGTGGAAAACGCTCAGACCTCTGCTTTTCACCAACCTTCACTGAAAACAACATAACATTAACAACTGTGTTCATTTATATAAGAAAAAGAGCTAACGACTTCAAATACAGGTGTGTGATGTGTAAGATTGTATGTTTTTTTTATAAATAACGGTTTTAATGTTTGATGCTGATAATATTTTAAGATTTTTCAGTTTACTGATATCGAGCAACACGTCAGACATTCTGTGGTTGCAGCCTTAATGTCAACTTCTCTGCTGTTCTGTCGGCGGACTTTAATCCTAACACACGTAACAACAAACTGAAAACGTCTCTACAGAGACACAAACCTCTGGATGGTGTGAGTGAAGCCACAGAAGCTGAAGAACCAAACCGAAAAAGAACAACCTGCGAGAACAGTGAGTCCCTGTTTGACTGTTATAAACATGATCCGACATCAACAAATGGAGCTGACGTGCCGCCCGGACACTGGAGGATTGTGGGAAGTTGTGTTAGCGATGTGTGTTGTGTATGGATGCAGCGGTGTGATTACTGCAGCGGAGGCAGAGCGTCGTCTGAGCTGCATCAGCCCGCGGCACCGATGAATAATGAAAACCCTTTTTCCTGCCTGAGATCCACATCCCCATGGAGGCTACAAGCCCCAGAGCGCACACACACACACACATATATATATACACACACACGCGCACACACACACACACACACACACACACACACACTGAGGTGAGAAGCACCAGTTACAGTTCAGACATGCTAATGTGATCACTCTACTTCAACGCTGTTCCCCTAAAAAGTGTCTCGTCACTACTACTGATCAGTCGATTAATCAATTAGTTGATCAACAGAAGATTAATCAGCCTGTCGTGTCAGTCTGTGAAACTCTAACCAGTTTAAACATTCAAGGTTTATCTCATCCAGACCGAGAGCTTCAGCTTTAAAGGAATACTTCCACACTTTGTTTCATTTGAGTGAACTGATCTGTACGGTCGATACGAAGCAGCCACCTCAGTTCAGTTTTAACTTGAAGAAGTCAACAGGTGGTTTCTGTTCCCAGGCTAGCAGTTTCCCTCTGTTTCCAGTCTTTATGCTAAGCTAAGCTAATCAGCTGCTGACATATTTACTGAACACACCTTTCATCGAGAGCGGGATCTCTCGATCTCTGGAGCTGACTTCAAACTTCGTCCATGTCCCATCACATCAGCTGTGAGACAAACTTTGTCCTGACTGTCAGTGCTGCATTACGTAATCCAGGCTCTTTGTAAACACTCCTGTCTAACTGGTTACAGTCTACCCCTTTGCTCCCTGACCTCTGACCTCCCCCACCCTCTGAGGGGCAAACAAAGGGGTCCAGCACTTGATGGAGTGCCAGGACTGATGTGGCGGTCCACAGTCTTTCTTCTGTTAGTGCCCTCTCAGACTCAGGCTCTCCACTCGTCCTCTCTTTGAGCTTTTGTCATGACGACAGCGTTGACCTGAGGCTGAAGAGGCCCCTGATGTTTCAGCATGAGGCCGTTAAATCACATAGTGATGTGCACTGAGCTGAACTCTGACAGGAGACACTCTGCTTCAAAAATATCTGGGACAACTCCTACTGTATTTTCTTCAGGCAATGTCCGTCTACAGCTTTCTGTGTAAAGACAACCTTAAAGGATTAGTCTGGGCCTTTACTATATTCTTGTAATTTTCTCCATGAAAAGAACTAAATCAGCAGCGTGTTAGTCGAACAGTGACTTTGTCGGGGACTATTTTCAGCAGCGGATTAATCTACATTTGGTGCTGTGGTGAGTATTTGTGGCAGCAGGACGGTGTGTGAGTTAAAAATGCTCTATATACTGCTCCATATATTATATGATATTATAAACAAATATATGCTATGATTTGATAGATCAGATGGTGGCAGCCTCATGGCGACGCTAGAGGAAAAATCAGAGGTTCATCAAAGTCAATAAGATTCATCCTCTGGGGACTGTGAATGTTTGTGTCAAATCTCACAGACCCAGGAGCTAATCTAAAAGACGTGTAGAGAGACGAGCAAAGCAAACAGCTGGACAGACACATGTAGTGAAGAGACACCTCTGGTTCAAGAGGAAGACGGCTGAGAGGAAACAGCAGGGAGACGGAGACACAGAGGATAATAAAAACTTTTAACAAAGAGAAATATTAATGAGGAGCGACTGAGCTTCCCTCATCTCTTGCTCCTTCCAGGCTAATGAGCTTCGAGGGGGAAATTTAACCAGTCAGCGTTTCACGGGTTGACGAGGTAACAGAGGGTGAACAGGCTGAGGCTCAAGGTTCAAACTGAGAAGGTAACAAACAGGCTTTGAATGATGTTTTGACACCAGACACCATTTCCACTCCGCTGACTCCGCTGAACAGGCCGAGCAGCAGCAGATCCTAACGAGTCTTTTCAGATCTCAGCTCTGGTTTCCAGCTCTGCAGCAGCAGCAGGACTTACTGCAGAGTGGAAACCGTTTTATAGATGCAGAGGGAGCCGTGTAATGACTGGAACACAGAGCACCACTGTGAGAACTGTGTCCAAAAAGTGTCTTTTTATAGTGTTGACTTCATCACTTACCCATCTGAGTCCTGGTAGTTCACATTCAGTCTCTTGGTGGAACCCAGCAACTCTGAAAAACACAAAACAACACAGAATATTAATGTTTGATCATGATATGATTCTCTGGACCTGATTTCTGCTCATTCACTGTGTGTTCAGGCGTCCAGCTCAGAGCAGAGGTTACCAGAAGCCTCTGCACATAAAAGCTGAAGGAGAAAATTCAACTGCAACTCCCACGGTGCACTTCTCTGACAAGCATCCAATCACTGAGCTTCATGTTCTGTTGTGTGCTCCACTAATGGTGATGGGAATTTGCAGAAGGAAAACTCCACACATCACAGCTCCAGTGAGAAACAGTCTATTTACTGCTGAACAGGGTTAAATTACATTCTAATAATATGTTAAACAATAAAAAATGTGTCCAGAGTTCAATATTCAATATTCACATAATCACAGACTCTGAAATGTTACACGAGAGAGCAGCTGGAGATGGACTTTTACGAATTTTTAGATTTTTAATGTTTTTCGTGGAAAAACATGTCAGACACAAAATAAGTATTTTTATGTCATAAAAGCATAAAGAAGCTGTGGTCCAGGTGCAGAGTGCCTCTGAATACTTCACTCTTGGTTTCATAATAATTCTTCTGAAAAGAATACTTAATATATAGGATGTATGGGAGGCACTGATGGCTTTAAAACAGTAAAGGAGTGTAGAGATATAGTGACTCAGGAGGGGACAGACTGGAGACCCCAGGTCTCCTCAGGCTCCCTCTTCACTGGTATCACTCGAGGAAATCCAGTCAGGATCAGGGATCCTGTCGAGAGTTTATTCAGCAGACGGAGGCACCTGATCATAAATCCTCCTGTGTGCCTCTCTGCTGGACCTCCTGAGGAGGCTTCATTAGCCTCTGACCTGGGTCTGACTTCCTGGGCTGGGTCACAGGATGGTCTGCTGCTAAGAGCCTGAGGAATAAAACTCAGCTCTCTGATCTGCTGCCAGACAGACTCCCTGCTTCTTGTTCTCCCACAGGCCCTTCAGCCGTCACGGCCGGGGCTCTACCACAAACTCCCAGTTTGCACAAGCGTCCAGCAGCTCCTCCTCTCCTCTGCAGCCTCAGGTTGACTCCCACTCCCTGGAATGTGGTGGCATTCAGGCCTTTAGACTGGTCAGACTCTGACAGTCTGTGCTCTGTTCGGTACAGTGGTGGCCTGGCCTGCATCTAATCAGCATGTCATTATAATGCCACGGTCACTGACTCTGCACTGTAAGTCAGAAAGCTGCATTCACTCTCTCGGCCTCTCAGAGCTAAAGCCGGGCTGCTGCTTCCAAACCGTCAGACAATCACAGTCCTGTGAGGAGACACAGCTCCAGCCCAGTAAACCAGTTTAACTCTGACTAACCCAGTTACTGCGAGGTTTCAGAAATCAGTAACCTGATCTCTTTCTGTAATCAGCCTTCAGGGATCACAGAAACCTGGTTCTGTGGAACTGCAGGTTTCTACATGTGAACATGTGTCTGACCAAGACTTCAAAACAGGGTTAAGGAAACATCATAGGACACAGCTGTGAGACTCAAAGTGAAACTGAACAGGAAGTACAGCAATAGGTTGCCATGGAGACAGTGAGTGAGCTGTGGGCGTTTTTTAGCCTGTATTTGAACCCATGGATGAACACACACCTCTCACTGGATCACTGTGATCCTGAAGGACTCTTAAAAACAGCAGGATTCTCAATGAAGTTCTGCAGGAGGGACATCAGAGATGATGATATCCTCAGGAAGTGAAGTTACACTGAATTTAAAAATATAAATATTTCATGTCTGTGTGTTCAGGTTTGACTGAGTTATAAATCTAAGACAAATAATTACTAATAATGAGAATGGACAGATCTTCATAAAGCAACACTGACATATCATCAGCTTTAATGTGACAAGTTATCAAACAGCTGTTTATTTCCACATCCAGCTGTTACAGAGGAACATGACCCTTCATCTGGAGTGGTATCTGAGTCCACCTGACGGATTTAAGTCCAGTGCTCTCTCTCTTTTAGCTCCGGTTTTGGTCTCTACCAAGTCTGTTTGCTGATGAGCAGGTGGTGGACAGAGGCTAAGTTTAACAGACCCTTATCAAAGATGATTGTTCATGTGTTGATGTGCAAACAAATCCAGAATTCTGCTGTAAAACACTGAGGAAAAACTTCACTTTCCAGCTTTGTGTTGTTTTTACTGGGTTATCAGTCTGAAAAAAAACCACAGCAACAAAGCCTCGGTTCCAAAATAAGTCTGGGGGGTGGGGGTGGGCTACAGCATGTCCTGATTTCTACCAGTAACCTGCTTGTGTGCACGTAAACACAGTGACTGATGATGCACTCAGTGTTTACTATCAGAGGTCACAGGAGGTCAAAGGTCAGTCAGCAGAGGCTTTACAGGGTTGACAGAGGAACATAGGAAAACGATCCCAGACAGTGGATCCACCCACAGACCGGAGACCAGCAGACACCAGCTTAGATGGTATGTCGTCTTTAACATCTCTGCCCCCACCCCTCTGAAAGTAACCTCCACCACCCCCTCACCCCACCTCACCCCCCTCACCCCACCTCACCCCCCAACAACAGAGCGTTTGAAGTGTTTAAGATCTCGGGGAAACACAGCAGGCTTTCCCTCTGGGGATCGGAGCGCTGCTTTGATAATGACCTGGATTTCATAATTAATGGGAATAAATCAGCACATGAAGCAAGACAAAAATGAAAACCCAGACAGTCCGTGAACATCAGGGAGGGGGGAGAGCCCCGAAAACTCTCTTCCACTGAAAGTCTCCTTTCATGGACTCAGACCAGAAAAAGCTCTCGTAGTTAAAAACTGAAGCATCATTGTGGAAAATGTTTGTTATTGCCACTGTTATTCCATACACACTTAATGTATGTTTAACTGATGTTTCGTACATGAAGCACAGTAAACTCCTGACACTGTTGTAGTGTGTCATATTCAGCTGAGGAGACGAGACTTCACCTGGAAACCTGACTAATGAGGCCGACCTGATATCAAACCCCACTCATCTGACTGACAGCTCCAACAGGAAACCGTTACCAGTTGATGCTAAATATTGTAGCCAACCGTCGTCTAAAGGCTATCATCATCATCTGCTGCACATTTGTTCGAAGTTATTTTTGCTGCTGTTTATGGAGCGAGGCCGAGAGGCTTGGAGCCGAGCTGCAGCTCATTTCAGCTCCAACATTTTGCAGAGACTCTGCGTCTTTTTATAATTTCAGCTGGAAGTTTAACGTCCCGTGGATCTGCTGCCACAAGAATGCAGCGAGAGGAGGAGGACGACGAGGTTTTTGCAGGAGTCTGCAAATTTGAGAGGTCTCACTGGGATCAGGCCCGTGGACCAGAGTCTCGGGCTGAAAGAGAATCCGTAAAAATCTACCGACTAAAATTAGACGACCATTGTGAGTATCAGAACTATGATTACAAGTCTGCAGGCAACGCCTCACACATCCTTTTTGTTTCTCAGGACTCAAACAGCTGCATTTAAGACAAAGCAATAAACAAGCGACGACTCTATGGCAGCCCGTCATTTTCCTCTCTCTTCTCATTGTGGTGAAGTGTAGGGGCCGGGCAGCAGTTCTGCACTAAACCTAAGTTTCCTTTCAAGAACACTGGCCGTGCTCCAAACACACCACAACAGACTGCAGTCAGAAACTGTCCCCTGAAACACAGCAGAGGTCCAGCTCCCACCACATAAGATTTATACTGCAGATTACATCTTGCAGTCTAAATATAAACAGGCCTTCCGGTTCGAGGAACGATACGCGTCTTAATCTGGTTAATGAGAGAAACTCTGACTCTAAGCTTTTACTGGGTGCATTTTCACCATCTGACATTTTAAAGGTGAAAAGACTCATGGAAAAAAAGACTGACATTATCGTTATTCGACAATATACGAAACTTGTTTCTCTGTCTTTTGTCCCAAGATATTACGTCCTTGTTACCTGCTTAGCCTCCTTCTCCGTCGACCACTCTGAGCTCGTTAAATACTGAAGACTTCATTCCACTTTGGCATTTTATGGACCAGATCAATATTTGGATCCTGTTAATCTCAGAGTTCTGGATCCGGAGACAAAGGATTTAGATCGAGTAGTTTATGAAAAACCAGCTGTAGAAGAAGAAGCATATTTCACTGTCAACTCAGGTGATTACTGAGCAGATCATCTGCAGAATAATGGAAATAATCCTGAGTTGCAGCCACACACCACAGAGAACTCTGACGCTCCGAGACCATGAACTCTGGTCCAGCCTCCACATTCCCCCTTCAGTCAAACTCTGGTGTGTGACAGTGGGTTTGTTGGATGCAGCAGGTTTGTTTATAGACTGGAAGATCTCGGAGGGAAACACGGGCACCCATCAGCAGCTCTCCCCCCTCCTCCCCCCTGGCCTTCAGAGAGCCTGGCACCACAACACAGGAAGCTCTCGAAGTGTTTGTCCAAAGCAGGAGTGGGACACGTCTGTCTCTTATCTGCTGACTGAATGAGGACGGTGATGTGCAGCAGTGCAGAGGTGAAGATTAGCTCCTCTTGTATCTTATCTGTTCTCTGGAGGGACAAGGACATGGTGGAGGTTTGTCCCTTCAGCCTGTCCCCCAGCTCAGAGTCAGAGAGACAAGAGCTGCTCCACCCCCCCAAAAGTCTGGACTCAGTGCCAAACTGGACCACGATCACACAGATGCAAATACCCCCTGGTTTTATCAGTTTACCTAATGTAGGTATATATATCAGTAAACTGTTTTTCCAGTTATGTTGTAGTGACAGACGTAATCGTCGGCTGGATTATGATCAATGCTTCAGTGTTGTTGTCCTCTCAGTGTAGTTTCTGGGTCCACCAGGTGAGAGCGATCACCTGGCTGCTACTGGAGCTGCTCTCATGTCAAACCCTCTGATTTATCAGTTCTCAGCTGGATCCTCTGTGCGAGCCTGGAAGGTTTGGACTCTCTGTGCTTTATTGAACACCATTACAAGGAACATAACTTCTTAATCCTCCTGCTGCTGCTGCTGAGTGTCAGGTTCAAAATGATGAAATGTTCTTCTTCGTGCTCAAACGTTTCCTGAAGCCGCTCAGCTCATTCCCGTTAAGCTTAATGATCTTAGAAATGATCTACATTTGACCTGGGTTTCAGAGTAACTTAATATCCTGCAACACTTTTTCTTTCTTTATTTTACTGGTGAAAGTGACGATGTTCTGCTTCTCTCTGGTTTACGTCCCAGTAACCTGGATACTAAAGGATCAATTAATGGATTGAAAAAATAATCAGCATGCAAATGAAAGTAACCGTTAGTCGCAGCTCTGCTGGTGAAGTTTAGGTTTTACAGCATTTTTAAATAAATGAGAAGAAACCAAATCTTTAACTTGTGTACCCTCCTGTTTCTTAGTGTTGGTTCAGAAGTGTGTGTGATTGCTACTGTCTCTTGTTGTCGTTGGCTCCTGCACTGAGCGTATTTGTGTGTTATTTCTTCTTCTGTACTTCCAAACTGCAGCAGCCAAAAACCTTGAGAGTGGCAGGACGGAGCAGGGCCTCAAATTTCACTCCACTTCACCTCGGTCCTGAACTTTATGCACCATTAAAAAGACGTAATGCCCGGTGATCCCCGGCGTAAACGACAGACATATTGTTTGCATTCCTGTCGAGGCCATGGAGCGCTGGGTGGTGTGGCTCCGAGACGGTGGAGGCTCAGGCTGAGTTAGGGTGGTGATGGAGGAATGAGGCCGGTCTTATCAGCTCTGCTGTGTGTGTGACGTCTGCATTATCAGCCTGTTCTCGTCAGCTGATAACAAAGCAGCAGGAAGGTGCTGGGCTCAGCCGCCGGTGAGGAACAGGAGGTAGGTTTGGCTGCTGACCTGCATTATTGATTTATCTGCAAATTATTTTTGAGTTGTAATATTATTAATACACATATAATTGATGAATATTTGTCCAAATTCAATCTCAATATGCCACAGCACAAGGCGACATCCTCAACAGAAAATGCTTCATCCAAAACCTGAAGGTTTGTGACTTTAAATATTTGGATGAAAAGTCAGAGGATTCATCCTCTGGTCACCATGAATTCCAATACATCCAGTAAATGTTGAGATACTTTCTGAACTCAGCAGGTAAAAGCAGCTCATGGCAGAGTGAAGGGAGCAGGAGGAGCTCTGAGCTTCTCCGAAGCGACAGAGACCACCAGAGAGAAAACAACCTGCAGAGGAACGAGGAGGAGGAAAGGCTCCGGCCTTCTCTCTCAGTCCATCAGTCAGTTTGCTGTTTCCCTTGGGGAGGAGTCTGTTCTGCCTCCCGCTCTGTGGAACAATAGTGTTGGGAAAGGAAGTGTAGAAGGGGCCCAGCTTCGAGTCCTGGCTTTGTTCCTGAGAGCTGCTCCACGGCTCGAGAGTCTCCGTCAACACAAAACAACCCCCCAACACCACCCTCCCTCTTCTTCCTCTGACACCGAGTCACGGCCAGGTTACAGCTCAATGCCTCCATAACACACACACACACACACACACACACACACACACACACTTTAACATGGTCCGCTCTTATTTCCTCACACTTTTCCTCCTGCTCATAAACGCCACAGGCACAAACCACCGCCAACAGAACTTAGCTTTACAGGCTCTGAGACTTCACACTGTGCAGGTGTGCATGTTGTTATATCGCAGGTATACGTTTCATCTCCTAGTGTTTTCCTGTTTCCATATTCAGTTATTTGTAAGCATCATAAACTACGACAGTTACGGAATAAAGTCAGAATATTTCCAGCATGAAGTCAGAATATTATAAGATAAAGTTATAAACTTTATTCTCCAAATACTTCTACTGTAAAATCCATCCATCTATCATCCAGTGCCTGCACCTGAGGTGGGAGAAAGGCTGCAGGCTGTAACACAGAACTGTGGTGTACTGCATCAATTTACCTGCAAACTCAGGTTAAAATGATGTAAGTTTGATGATGATGATGAATATCACACCAAAGACTCTGGGCCTGAAGAGCAAACTTCTGTTTAGCTTTAATTCTGCTGTGTGTTGTGTGTTGTCTCCTCTGTGTGGATAGTGCAGTGAGTCGACACACATCCCACATCTCAGGGAGAGGTCAGGGGGAGGAGGAGGACTTTGATCCGGGGTCTGGGCTGACAGGGCTGAGCAGCTGCAGGCAGACCAGCAGAGTCAGATCCCCCTGAGGAGAAGCCTCCAGCTGCAGACCAGGGACGAGGCCATCGCAGTGTGAGGGTTAAAGAAGCTGTCATGCAGATAAATGAGCTGCAAACGAGGAAGTTTCAGAGTTTAACTTCAGAATAAAATCACAGAGAGGAAGAAGTGCAGAGGGAGTGAGGGGCTGTTTTCTTCGGCTGCTGTTAAAAATGCCTTTAATACTTATGTGTGTAAAACAGAAGCTCCAGTACAGCTGGGATTAGTGAGGTAGATACTGGGCAGTGTGACAGAAAGTTTAGGAAACACACAGCCCAATAACAGCTTCTGTAAAAAAAAATGACAGTCTCAACTTGAGGATTCAATAACTGATTTCATTCTTTAAAAAAACAGAACATTCGTATTTTATCAATGAGAAAGCTGAGAATGGATCAATCAGAAGAAACAGGGGGAACGTCCCTGAACATTTGTTCTGTCTTGAGACGGAGGCCTGAAAGTGGGAAACACAAAAGGTCTCAAAACGGGAAACAGCTGCACAATCGTCAAGGTCCTGCTCTGAAACTCGGCTGTTAACCGGGGAAAACGAAGTATCACGTGGTAGTGGATATTATGGATTAATTGTTCCATTATTAATGTATTACCCTTTTCCTCAATCACTGGGAATCAGTGGGATATAAAACAGAAAAGCAGGAAACTCACACTGGAGAAACTGGAACCAAAGAATGGAGTACTGAAAGCACAGTCCTGCAGGACCGATCCTGCAGCACTGATCCTGCAGCACCGATCCTGCAGCACCGATCCTGCAGCACCGATCCTGCAGCACCGATCCTGCAGCACCGATCCTGCAGGGCCGATCCTGGGTAGAGTACATAAAGTGAAAGGAACCGATGTATAAACATGAACTTTTATTTCTGAAACCAAACAGCATGTTGAACAAAAAGCTCCCACAGACAGACGCCACCTGAACCCTGTGCAGCTGTTAGAACTGTTGTGTGTCAGGGTGGAGTGTGATGTCTGTGTTTGGTGTTCCTGTTTCTATCCGAACCTAAAACAAGAAACGGCTCAGCACTCCACACATATTGTTCAGGGGATGTGAGCTCAGCTCCACGCCCGTTCCTCTGCTCATTATGGACCCTTCCTTGCAGACAAACCTCCATCTTTCTGGACAATCGTAGTACCTCCACCCCAGCCTCCACCATGTGACCGGGCATGCCTGTTTGATGGTCAGCGTGGGTGTGGCAGATCAAGCCTCCACTTACTAACACTGACTCTCTTCCTCTTTATCTGAGCTCAGTGTAGAAAACATTCAGCAGCTTCTCATGTTTGGCTGCCGCTGACCCATCAGCTGATCTCACATCAGCTTCAGGAGTCACGTTCCCTCACAGGATGCGGTGGAGCAGATGGATGGATGCATACAATAACTAACTGTACTCAAACAACACGAAGGGAAAACTAATACACTTTTTTGTCAAAGAATTAAAACTGAATCAGAAGCAGGTGCCAAAATGAAAGTCTCCTTTTCTTCAGCCCCACATTTCCACTAAAACTCCACCGCTTCTTCAGCCTCTGACTGAGATTCTGTTTGAAGTCGACTTAAATCCTCTCTGGGAAAAGAGCAGCGAGAGTCTGCTGGCAGTGCTGCAACCCCCGAGAGGCCACGCTCTCCTTTCTCTTTGTCGTGGGCTGAAAACTTCAGGAAACATTCTGTACGCTGGATTTCACCGGAGTCAAATTCCAGCCTCAGAAAGGGGATCGAAGGTATCGCTATGGGGTCCACATACCAACACCATGACATCAGCGCCTCAGCTCTTCCCTCTGCATTCAGATTCACTCTGCTGCTCTGACAATGGTTGGCACAGACACAACTCTGGGGATTTTAGGGAAAAGAAATAACTGAAACTTTTAGTATTGAGTCCACAGCTGTGAGTCAGACGTCACCCCGAGCTGCTGGCCTCTTCTGAGCCCCAAACTGAGCCCCTCCTAAACCTTTAAACCGTTTTCAGGTGTCAGATTAAGCAGACCTGGACAGACACACTTATACATGCACAAGCCAAAGTTTCAGAGCGAAAATAGACCCATTTATAGCATCTTACCACAGTTCTGACCCAAATTAGTGTTCCCTGAATTCCACTCGTGCTCAGTGGTGGGAAAAGTTCTCCATACAGTCAGAGTCGAATCAAAAGGTATCAGTGAGACACACGTCAGCCTGAAAACAGAAAACCAGAGCTAGACCCTTCAAAACAGCATCAGTGACATGATGTTCAGAAGCCTTTCCAAAGTCTGTGGCTACGTGTCAGCATTAGTAAACCTGTGAAAAACTGGAGGACAAAATCTGATATGTTGAATTTGCATGTTGTCAATAAACCAAACCCACGAGCCGAGCGGCAGCAGTGACGCAGAACACGTGAGCTGTGGGGCCGCAGCGCCCTTCCTGGTGTCCTCGCTCTGAAAAGATGCCTTCAGCGTCATTATGTCACGGTCACGTCTCGTAACCTCGCAGTCGTTCTGTCATGTGACCTCCGAACTGCACAGGTAAAAGCAAAGACTCTGGTTTGAAACTTACAAAAGAAAAACCATCCCATGAGACAGCGCGTTCCAGAGCATCCATTACATAACGCACCAAATAAAGAAGAACTCCAGCAGCCATTAGTCTGCTGCACACACTGTATCCCACTACACAATGTACACAAAACACACAGGAAATCGCCTCAAACTACACTCATGATTATCTTCTTTTCTTTTCAAAGCCTCTATAAAAAGTGAAGCGAGGACCTGTTTCCTGTGCCGCTGCCGTGGGCTTGCTCACAGGAAGGTTAACGCCACCAGATCCAGGAGAAGGAGTCTGCGTGAAAAATGAGGAGGACGATGACGTTTGGTTCAACTGCAGTTCAGCAGACGTCCCAGAGGCTGGAAACCGCTTTACAGATTCTATGTGGGTTAATTAGTTTAGCCTGAACTCATGAAGAGGCTTAGAGTGGGACATCAGTCCTGACTGCACAGATACTATCAGAGGACTGTCCTGATGTGTAGGAGGGTTACACAGGTGTCCTCACCTGTTAGCAGACTCAACAGTCCTCATGGTCCACGGCTGGATCGGACCATCCGGCAGGAAGGCGTCTGAGCCTGCACGTTAAACCTATTACAGCCTTATTCAGTGATGCTCTCGGTTTCCTGATCGCTCCGGCCCCTGACGTGGGTCCTGAATTGTGTGTGGTGCTTGGACCCCAGTCCACATCCTTACAACCTAGACAGCTTACTTACGTACTTACATAAAACCTCGCGCTCTCGTCCAGCTGTCGTCTCTCTGCTGAGAGTCAGTGCAGGAAAACGGGTAAAAGACTCTCAGTCCCACAGACGACTGGCTGAAGTCTTGGTTTGACTTCCTCTGATTCTGAGGTGCTTGATAAAAACAGGCCCAGAGCTAGTTAGACCTCCACCCATCTCTTATCCTTCTCCTTCCCGTTACGTCGGAGTCAGGACTAAAGCCTCCGACAGCCAGAGGTCCTGATGGGCCCCCCGGTCCCAACACACACAAGAGCTTTGTTTCCCTTTTCAGAGGTATGACTGGCCGGCTTTAAAGCCTATAGGCGACCTGTCTGTCTAGTGGGCCAATTAAACATTTAACACACCAGCAGCAGAGTTGACAGGCAAACACTATGAGCTCAAACACAGAGGAAGAATTTCATGCACTGTCTGGAAGGTTTTAACACTTTCCCTCAAATCTGTCTGGTGCAGAGGAGAAGGGAAATTTCCCTCCTCATTATCCCCTCGGTTTACAGTTTGGTGTTCTGTGATGAGAGGGTGGAAGCAGAGCAAGTAGAGTCCCAGCAAACTGCACCAGAGTAGAAGTGACTGACTGGCAGAACAAACAGTCTTCTGTATTTGCTTGACCTTTTGACAGAGTAGAGTAAACACTTTGAAAAGGAAATGTCCTGTTTTCCTCAGAGTGTGAATGAAGCAGTGAGGCTGTGAATCTCTGAATTTCTAATCCAGTTACATATGAGGCATGTCAAGTGACTCAGTTATTCCCCATTCGTCAGCAGGAAAACACAGACATTTGACAGAACGCAGCGAGCGCCTCGCACAAAAAGCCTCACTGTTAATGATTTTCTGGAGAAAGACGAATCTGGGTCTGAATGAGAAAGTGTCTCAGAGTTCTTCTTTCCCCAGAGAGAGTTAAACTAAAACTGGCCCTACACCAGAAAACATTATCACAGAATAGTTGTAGTACACTCGTGCGGTGGACCCCAGCGGCCTCCAGTGAACTCGGACGGTTTCGGTTCTGTTTCTCTGAAGGCTCGTGTCACTGAACCTAGGAGCTCGAATAAGAAATACATAAAACAGCACACAGCCTTTTCCAAACTTAAGAAAACTGATAAAATGCTTTCACTCCAAAGCCTGAACAGGAGAATAAAAGTGTATCACTGAGAATTCTAGGTCAGTTAGGACCGGTTTCCTCCTCTGAGACTCATGATACCAACCCAGATCCAAAAAACCGGAAAAGTATGAAGACTGAGTTCTGATGGCAGCACTCAAGAGAGGGAAGAGTTTGTGAGAGATGATTGGCTGAGCCAAGTTTGAACCCAGAGTCATGAATAAACCATGAGACAGATGCAGTGTGAGTGAGTGTGGACCCCCCCCCCTAACATGCTACTCACTGTTTTGTTTGCTTTTAAACGGCCAGCTTCTCATAGAGGGACGGCAGGTTTACGAGGCTGCGGGTCAATAACGACGCCTCTGTGGCACACTTATGTTGGAAAAGACAGACGGGGACATTAAAGGCCTAGGACGCCTTCATTTGCTTTGGTTTGGGATTTCAATGTTTAGGAAATTAGGAAATAAGTTTTGAAAATGTTTTAGGTTAAAGCAGTAAAGACGAGCTTTCAGGCTTCGGACATGAAATAAGAGTTTAAGATATTCATGCTGGATCAGGCTCAGCTTGTGCATCCATTTTCCAAAAACTTCATATGATGCAATCTTAGAAAAAGCCAGGTCATTTAACAATACTCACTGTTGTTCTGGAAAATGTTTTCAGAATCACTGCTTCACCATTTGGGTGAAAAAATATTCCATCTGCTGCACAATAAAAAAAATTCTCCAGTTCGAACCCCGTCAGTGTGTGCTACGAGCATTAGACACGCTGACTGTGTTTTCTGCACAGAGACATTTAAACGAGGCCGATGCATTAAAACAACAGTCTCTTTAAATCAGTGCGTCTGGTCGCGCTGCTCTGCAGCGACAGGAGAATCAGCTCCACCAGCTGTGGTGTTTGTAAGGACACCTGGCTAAAGACACCTGATGGCAGGAGAGGAGACCACAGGTCGTGTCGTAGCACCGCTCTAAGTACAGTGACGAAGCTAAAACAGAGATTCAAAATGAGATTTGACTGAGGCTCCTCTTGACTGATGATTCAAACCATGCATGTGTAGGGATCAGCCCTAAAGATAAGGATTTTAAATTTTGAAAATCCAAAGATTCAATGACTCTCTTAAGGATTTGCAGACGTTACAAAAAGGCACTTCTCAGAAAAGCATGTGAAAATTCTGGACCAATGAAATAAAACCGGTTTTAGTCGATCCGTAACTGTAAAAAGTTCAGAACAAATCTTTGGCTTCACTTCTCACAGAACTCTTCAGAAGTAAATTGAGTTTATCAGATTAGTTAAAGTCTAATTCAGCAGAGCACTACAGACACAGTGTCCCGACTATAAACAGCAGCGCTATGAGGATGAGATTCCACAGCATCTGATAAACAGGGACGCCCCTCTTTCCCTCCACAACACTGTAATTCCTTTTAATCCTGGCTGGGCACCATCTGGGAGCTCCTTGTGATTTAGGTGATAGCAGTTGGGCGTGGGGCAGATACTGAAGCAGCAGATGTCAGCAGGACAGAGTTTGGGTCACACATGTCCTGCACACATCACAGGAAACATCTCAAAGACACTGTCAGAACTTCATCTTGGAGAGAAGTATTTTCTTCATGAGCAAAAATTGTTTCCCAAAAGTCCAAAAGGAAGATTACTTCCTTCCCTGGTGGAGAAAACGTGGCAGACGTGGAGATGCTAACCATCCGATAGGCTGGTGTTTTCAACGGTTTGAAAAGCTCTCATGTAACATGTAAAGGTGATGGACTGGGCGTGTTGAGGTGGAGAACAATAGGCGGGAGTAAAGTGACGGTCTGCAGGTGGTCCCTCAGGGAGCAGGACAGGCCCGTCAGCTGTCTGAGGACAGCACAGAGACAGAGGGTGGATCACTGTGGGATTCAGCAGCTGTGACTGAGACAACCAGAGAAAGCTCTCAGTTTTATAATGACACTGAAGAAGAAAGTGTATTTTATATGGATCACTCCCATCTAATCAATACATGGGCGACGTCAGCGTGTTGAGTGTTAGAGTGCGAATGTGTGAATGGACTGCAAATCGAAAATCGTGTTTCAGATTCAGCTCGACAGAATACGACAAAGCAAATAAACATGGATGCTTTCGTGTTGGTCAAAGACACCTGACACCAGGCACAGGATTATCGTCGAGATCCAGGTCTGGTCTGAGCGGTAACTCAGTTCACCGTCAAAAAGTCAGAATTCGGAAGAACTAAGTGATACCGGAACGAATTTCCAGAAACCCAAACGTTCCCTGCCTCAGTGTTTGGACAAATCAGAGACACATCATCTGTTGACCCTCCTTCATTTATCCTCGGAGGTCAGAGGTCAGCGATGAGTCTGCACAGCGGCCGCGTGGACGGTCCTGTGACAGGTGAGAGGTTATCTGCCCGATAAAGACTGACCTCCTGCTAGCCCCGGGGCCCTCAGGGGCCCCTTTTCTTGGTCAGTCAAACAGCAAACAAAACACAGCAGTCAGGCAGAGGCGACAGAGAGGCATTAGTCCCAGAGAGGGAGGAGGGACTGGTCCACGCAGCAAAATCAAAACCACACTTCTATAAAATGAAAAAATGAACACAGTCCTAAATTAAACTACAGTCCATCATCATGTGATCGGTCTAAACCAAAGACCCACCGTGTGCCGCTCAAGCACGCGTGAACACATCTGTGTGTGCAACACTAAATCTAGTATAAACAGAACTGTGTGCGACTATGAGCTCGTCCACCATCCGTGTCCGTGTTAGAGAGCGTCCCAGTAGAAGAGTTATTCAATGTAAGCAGCACAATGGCAGAATGAAGGAGTGGAAACGTAACTGTAATAGTAACTGGAGATAACATCCACTGTACGAGAGAACGGCGAAATCGTCCCTACAGTCACAGCTCTCACGTTTCAGTGTATGAGGAAAAACCTTCAGGACTCCACAGGAGACGTCCCATCAACATGCAGATCACTGCACCATAATCCATAATCCAAAAAGTCCCATCAATGAATCTTTAAAAACAACTTTTCCTCCAAAGTGAATGTTGAATCTTTATTTGAATAATTCACACTCTGCTCTGCTCATCTCTCAACACACAGCAGTTTATACAGACTTTCACCTTAAAGCTCGATGAACACGACGTCACAGGACACAGAACGTGACATTTAACATAAATCTGAAATGATTTCTTTTATCTTCGCACTCATGTACGTGAGCTGAACTCTTAATGAAGGCTGATGGTCCATAAGCCGTGAATTAAAGACAGTGGGAGCAGGTTTAGGATCAGTCTCCTCTGTCATGAACAATCAACACCTTCAGCTCCATGAAAAATGGGTTTGTGCCTTTTATCCACTAAAATACATCTGTGAGCTGGAGGCTTAAATATTCATGGAGGCAGCGAACAGACAGTAAAGAGCCTCCTCACGTCTGAACTGGGATCTGCTGGCTTCAGCTGTTCGAGAATCACTGGCATAATCATCCATTTAGACAGAGAGTTTTAGTAGGTGTGACAGCAGCAGGAGGCAGAACTCGCTTGTTTAAGCAAGTCAACACCTCCTCTGCCTCCTCTGCCTCCTGCAGGAGCAGAACATCAGCAGCTAAATGAAACCCAGAGCAGCTGCAGTCTGCACGTCCACCACAACACAGAGGGAAGAAAACCAGCGGGAAACACAGGCCGGTCTGTGAGCTTAATGCTGATGTGGGTTAACTGAGAAGAGTAACAGGGTCCAGAAGCTTCATCTGGATCTTAAATTCAGGTCCTGCTCACACCTGGCTTTAACCTGTGCCTCAGGTGATCCAAGCACAGGTACGTCGGTTAAGATAAGATAGATAAGATAAAGATAAATCTTTATTGTCATTGCACAATCATACTTTGTACAAAAGTACAACGAAATTGAAGTACTGTCCCACATCAGTGCAAAAGAAGACATACCGGGCATCAGAATGCATCTCCACCTGCGTCTCCAGTGACACCTACATCACTTCCATCTGCAAAGACCAAATGTGTTGTTGTTTTTAACAGTGAACACAAGCAGTTTGTGTTTTGAATTTTCAGACATCCGCTTACACAGGGGACGGCAGTACAAGTACACCTGTACTTCCACCTGTGATCGGATCACCTGAGATGGATGTTAATACCAGGTCTGAACCACTGTTTCAGAACGTGAGGAACGGTGAAACACTCCATGTTCCTGCTGAAAGTTTTACATGGAAAAGAAACTGAAAGCATCATGGCTTCATCACGACTCTCCTCTGAAATAACTCCAGTAAAGGATCTGCATGCAGCAGAACTCCAGGGGGGTATGATTATCGAATAATAGTCAAATAAATTACTTCTGTTAACTTAAAGTTACTCTCATCACACTTTTCACTAAATAAATAGTCCCATATAACTTAACAGACAACAGCTGCAGCAACCAGTGACATCAAACCAGACCTTCAACAAACCAAACAGACCAAAGTCCAGTCCAGAAATCCACAATTATTAAACTGGTCTGACTGGAACTAATCCAGACAGACGCGGCTACAAAGCGTAAGACACAAAGAGAAAGGGAATGTCAGACAGGGTTTCTGCACACTTTTTAAAAACCACAGATACAGGTTACACTGTTCCCCACATGTGACTGTCATGAGGAGGAGGAATATTTAAACACCTCTGGACCACAGTGACCCCTGACGAGCAGCAGAGACCAATCCGAATCACACAAGCACTTACTGTTCCTGTTGGTTTTGAGTTTGGACAGAAGTTTCTGAGTGGACAGCAGGTCTCCGCTCTTCACCGCCTGCAACAGGTCCTGCTCCTTCCCCATACTCCCGCCTCCTCGTGTTTGAACCAGCTTTATTTAAAATCCCACCACCTCCTCAGAGCCTCATGCTGAGCGCCGGAGACATGGACCTGCCTCAGGTGAGACTCTCCACTTCCTCTCTGACGCTCAGCTGACAGCCAGGAAACTCTGTGATGTTTCCTCGGAGCCCGTAGAGATGGAAAAACTCCGCTGCTGCTTAATTTCCTGCTCAGAGTTTTCTGAGGAGGATGGGGTGCAGGGGGCGCTGTGGTCAGGACTGAGAGCCTGAGAGGGAAAAGAAAGGAGAAAAACAGATCAGTTCATCTATCAGAGTAAAACCACAGCAGCTCTCCTGTCTGCTGCGTGTGAGGAGCTTTTCATCAGACCCAAGTCGACTTTCCCGATCCTTTCCTCATCCGTATCAAACCTGAAGGCTGCACAGTTAATCAAAACACAATGAGAGCCTGGAGTCAGGCCTCTGAGATCTCTTTCATATGACAACAATTCTGCAGGGTTCGTGCATTAGTGGGGAGATCCACTGCATCAAAACAAACGCACCTCACTTCTCTATAAGGGACGCGATGCAGCTTATGGACTAACGACGGACGTGGATGTGAAGGAATGTAATGTCTGCGAGAAAGAAAAACACAAACACGACTGCTGCAGGACATTTTCATTCCTGATTAACCTGCTGATGAGTTTCTCGATCAATCATTTGATCACCTTGTCTTGTTTTGTCCGATCAACAGTGCAAAAGTAAAAAATATTCAATTTTCTATAATGTTAGACAAACAGGTGGAGCGTTCTCACCTCTCAGAAGCTGCAACCATCAAATTCACAGCATTTTTACTTGAAAACAAATTGGGTGCATTTCATTCCTTCTTGCTGCTTTTCTCCGTTTTACGTCACAGGAAACTCTTTTCTTTTTCTGGGCAGGACGTGTGTCCAGTCACTGGAAACTGTGATGATTTATCGCTGTTGTTGTTCTCGCTTTTTATTTTGCAGAATTTATCACTAGTGATTTACAACATTTTAACTACTTCTAATAAGGGAAATCAGAACGATGAGTAACAGCAGACAATCCGAAAGTGAGCAACGTGTCCTAAAATCCTCCACTGAGAGGATTCTGGATACGAGCATCAGGCTACCGTCATGAACGCCATCGTGGGTTTCCAGTCTCTGATGTAAAGTTAATGTGGCCTAAAGGCAAACGGGACATAGATTTACACACACCTGTCACAGGTGAGATCAGACCACAGTGACGGAGTGTTTAACCTCCTGTGAGCTGAGAGGACGGTTTAATTACAGGGTTCCTTCAAACACAAACAGTTCATGAAGGATCCACTTGCGGGTTGCCTCTGCTGTGTAAACACTGACCAGCATGAGATGTTAAACATGCTGTACAGGACCGAGTGTGTGAAAGGCTTTACACCAAACCCCACTGACTTATTTCACGTTTTAAAACCAGAACAATAACTGATCGGTTAAATCACCTGACATGCAGACTGAGCCCTGCGTGGCACTCTGCTGTCCAGCTCTGCTGCTTCCCTCAGGGCTCCATGATGGATTATATGTTCACTTTGGCCACCAACTTCATCTCAACTCCAGAGCAGCTACTTAAACTCTTCCAGCCCAGTGGCCAGGCACAACTCTCAGATATAGGAGGAAGAAGTTGGCAGAGTTAGTCAGACCTTCATCCCTGCTCCAGTTTTCCTGCAGATAAGTGACATTACTGATGACAGTCCTGATCTCTGCATGAAAACATGATCGCCGCTGCAGCACCAGGCATCAGACATATAAACAGTAAATATTTTTGGGTTCAGATAGAGACACTGGTCTGGCGCTGCACCCGGCTCTGAGTTCTGCTTTGTTTTCCTGGTTGCAACTTGTTTCATTACATAACCAGTCAGCCACAGAGGAGCACAGGGCAAAAGCAGAGCTGTCAGTCCCATTTACACCGATGATGTCCCCCTTTTTCTCCCACCTCCCTCAGGCGTTTCATACTCTCACTGCACTCATGACAAAAGGAACAATACTCATAGATTTCCCTTTGACACTGCAGGGACTCCAAGTCTCCATGAAGTGGTTCAAAGAGGAAATGAATAAACCATTTTATTGCTCACAAACAAAAATCACTTGACATTTATTACTCAGTAGTAAAGTTGGAGTGGTGCATGATGAAGTGTCTTCTCAGATTTAAAAAACACTGTTGTTCAGTCTCTGATTGTCGATCTGTTCGGTTCAGGCCACACCAAAGGTTTGGATCATGGAAAAAGCTCTGCCTCGGATGTGTCCCCCTTTTAAATATCAAGGTACTGTCACGCCAGCCTCCGTTTAAAATCTAATAATTTGATGTTTCCGTGATCATCAACCACATAAAACAAACATATAAGATATGATTCCAGCTGTCTCTGCATTAAATACGAGTCTGTCTCCACATCGGGACAACTTATCGCACAAACACACACTGCTAAACCTTTCGGCCTGGAAGTCTTGTTTCAAATTACGCACCCTGAGGGCGCACCGATAAAGGACTCCAGGTTAAAGAGATGTGGAGGTCGGTCGGAATGAAGCCCTCTCCGCGCCGGAGAAACTGGCATATCGCGGCCGGAGTCTGGCATGTAAACAGACCGGAGAGGAGCCTCAAATCCCCCAGCTCCGACCTTTGTCCCGGAGTAAGTTAACGCACTTCTACGGACCGGTTCCCTAAATCTGTAACTATAAGAAGAAGAAACTAATTTCACCCAGGACTTACCTCTGATATTCAGGCGTGTCAGAAACTTTTCAGCCCCTGAATGTTAACGGACCACGGTCGCAGTTTGCGGGAAGACTCCGAGGGGCTGGCGAAGTATTCCTACTGCCGATATTCCAGGAAAAGCAAGTTTCTTTGAGTTTCTTATTCCAAAAGAATTAGCTTCCAACGGTATTCGGTTAAAAAATCATCCCCACGCAGGTTTAACATACGAATTATGTGTATTTTCAGGATTTTAGTACTTCGTACGACACTTCGGTAGCTATCGCTCCTGCGGCTTTTCCCTCCGCGCCGTGAATGCCACATTCATTCCGCTGGATTCTCCAGAATGTGGACACGCTGTCAAGGTGCCGTGAACACAACACAAAACATCCGGCTAAGACTTTCAAAATAAAACCCTTTACAGAAGCTCTCTGCGAGAATCTCATCACAAAGAAATTATTTCGCGTTGTTCAGCTCAGTGGCGGTTCTACAGTGAATTACTCCCCCCCCCCCACACCCCCAAACCCTAAACCCACAAACAGCCATGTTTTGTTATAACAAACACGGAGGAACCGTGTTGCTTTTATTTTTTTTTGCTGTTGTTGGGAATCTTAACACTTTTATTGACCCTCTGTTAGGATTTAACATCTTTTTCCAGAAAGTTAGTGCCCTTTCTTTGATTGTGCTGCTCTTTATAAAGTGGTTGTGTCTGACCTGTTATCAAACACCTGTTTATTTCCACATCCAGCTGTTATAGAGCAACATGATCCTTCATCTGGAGACGTCTCAGAGTCCACCTGATGAACCTCAGTCCAGTATCCTCTCTTTTAGCTCTGTGTTTGGTCTCCACCAGCTCCTGAGGGAAACGTCAGGCTCTTTCGCTGCTAAATGCTGCACCATGTTCAGCAGCTGCTGAGTCTGTCTGCTGTGGACAGAGGCTGTTTACAGCTGTTTCTCTAAAAACATCTGCCTTTGAAGCCGTGAGAGCAGTGAGAGAACGTGAAATGTAAACGTGCCAAACCAAAACGAGGAGCTATAAGAAGCTAAAAAGCTTTGTAGCGCTGTAGAGGTGGAGGTCATTTACCATCACACTGAGCCATTCGATCCACTTTTGACATAAAACTATAGATTAGTGCAGCTTCAATGTGTTTCTGAGAATCTTCATACTTCACTACATTTAAAATGAATCAGTTATGCACAAAATCCACCTGAGAGCTGTAGGAACTTTTTATTATTGATTAGGAGTTTGCATGTAAAACTTATGATCAGTTAACAAAACATGGTGCCGTGTTGACTTTGACATAATTGCTCACTTTTACATACATAATACTTTGATATGAATAAAGACAATAGAACATTTAAACGATCAATATATTTACTTCAAAGTGTCACAGAGGGAAACATTTGCTTCAGTTTAAATTACATCAGTGCAAAAAGAAAATCACATTTAAATATTATTATTATACAAAACAGAACATGTAACATCATTCAGTATAAAACAAAGACCATGTAAAATAACTGCAGTTGAATTCGACATTGAAGACACACACTGCACAAAATGTGGCAGAAGAAATGAACTTAACATGATTTCAAACATAATTCAGTTTATTGTAAAAATTACATTTGCACAGTAGAGTACGTGTCTCCTGATGATGAGGAGGAGACCACGGACTCTAAAAAGGAAAACTCTTCTCAGCCATTTGTTAAAGCACATCGGATTCATCATGACTGTTTTCGTTTAGAGATATATTTCAGTCGTTCCATTTCATAATTCTTTTGGCTTTTTAGATCTTTTTAATACATATGCAGTGGTTGTTTTGCTGTTGTTGTTAGTGCCCCCCCCCCAAAAAAAAACAAACAAAACAAACAAATGCAAAAAATTATTTCACCATTTCTTTTACTCAGCTGAACAGTTAAAGAGTTAAGTGACTTTCAAGGGAAAAGGGAAAAAACGGAACTTTCCTTTGAGCCTTTTGTTGCTCAAACATTCAAATGTAAAACTGATGAATGAATGATTGTGCTTTTTAAAACTTCACATGACATCAGCTACAAACATTCTGGACGTCATGTGGGATGTTTTCCTCTCTAGAAACTTTCAAAATGAAGTTCTTGTGTTTTCAACAAGACTTTTTCATGCAGAGCTGAAGAGGTTAAAGATGATGTAAACAATAAAATAAAACAAACCCAGAGCTCTGTTCACTCTGCAGTCCTGAGAATTAATCGTCTCCACCTCCTCCATCAGCTGTCCCCCCTCCTCTGGTACAAACTGATGACCCTCTGGAGGTGCAGCGCCTCCCACAGCCGGCTCTCCATCTGAAGGTCGTGGTTGGCGAAGAACCTCAAAGGCTTCCTCGTGGAGTCGTAGTAATGATCGGAGAACGCAGCGTAGTTCCTGGTGATGAAGCCGTAAGCAGAAACCTGAAGGACAGATGGAAAAACAGGATGTCCTACAGCCATTAAAGGTCCATCTGATGTCGAGGACTTCATGCATATCCACTGTGATACTGAAGGAAACTTAAAAACAGCAGGATTCTCAATGAAGTTCTGCAATACAGAGTGACACTTGATGCTAATGCAACCTGGTACCCACTGTTTCAGACTGATATGAAAGGAATCTCTTTAGATGTGGTTTTTAAACAGGAGGAACATTTTACAGTGTAAAAATAGACACGTCACTGCCCTCTGGTGGACAAACTCTGTGGCTGAATGACAAACAGGAAGTGCTCAGATCCTTTGCTTAAGTAAAAGTATGTAAGTCTAATGAGGATAAAGGGTTAAAGTAAAAATACTCATTATGCAGAAATGTCCAGTAAAGCTGTCAGATAAACGTGGTGCAGCAGAAGTAGGGAGTCGTATGAAATGGAAGAACTCAAGCAAAGGACAAGAACCTCAAATTTGTACTTAAGCACAGTGCTTGAGTGCATGTTCTTGATGGAGTGTGTGTTACCTGGTCACAGGTGTGTAAGGCGGTCAGCAGCATCAGAGCTCCGGTGCTCGGCATGTACAGGTGACGGGTCTGGATGTCGGTCAGCAGAGGAGACTGAAGGAAGCTGAGAAGTAAAGGAATATAGAGACGTGGTTCAGCGCTGTGATCTGGTCCCGTACCGTCGCCAACATCTCGTTTCACTCCTGAAAACTGGTGCTGCACACGAAGCAGCACAAAGCTCACCTGTGTGTCACGTAGGAAATAAAATCCGGGTGGAGAATCTTGAAGCTCTCAGGTGGTTTGTGTCCAAAATACTTCCAGGGCCTGTTGGACAAGGATGAACAATTACAACTACAGCCCACAAGCACGGTGAACATGGTTTTAGGTGTTTGGGGGAGATGTGAATGCTCTTACTGTGGGTCACTTCAGGTGAAAGGTAATATAACAAGGATTTAAAATAAAAGCAGAGACAGAGAGGAAACAAACAACAACTAAACTCTTAATGTCAAAATGTCTTTTCATGATCAGTGAAAGCTCCTGAGTCTTTAAGGAAACACCTCCCTCTACAGGCCTTAAACAGGGTTACAGGACTGATGGACGGTGGAAGACATGCCTTCATGGTTTAATTTACATGTTCAGAAGAAAGAAAATCCACTGATCTCAGGGTTCTACTCACTGCTGGCCACTAAAAATCCACATATTGGTTCTTTAATACTGGTGATACTGGAAAAATAAACTCAGATCTGTCTGTAGCTCCCAGCACTCAAGTGTTTCAAGCGCTCACCTGTCCCCCTTGTCTCCGCCCGAGCCGACAGTCAGACCCTGAACAGCAGCTGCCATCATCACATAGTCTCTGAGGTCTGATGGGATGAAGATGTATTTTATGTCCTGCAGAAGAAGAAGAAGGTTCAAACACAGAGACAGAGAAATAAACCCGTCAGAGGTTTGTTTCTGGAAGCGTTCTCACCGGGCTCTGAGGGACTCTGGTGAAGCCGTCTCTTCGGTACAAGATGAGGGCGTTCTTCATGGTGTTTGTGGTGAAACCGTAGAAGGAAATCTTCGTCCCCACATCTTTTTCAAAACCTCTGATCACTGCTCCATTCACCCTGAAGACCAAGGAAATATGTGTTCTATGTTCATTCGAGCATCAGAAGTGCTGCTAAACAGATCAACAGAGAATTCAATGTGAATCAGCAGCAATAAAAGCATTCAGAACCCGTCACCAGACGCCTCCATCTTCATGCACTTCATGTGCTGGAAGAAATGAACTTTAACATTCATTATGATATTTCCATCAGTGTATAATCACTAAGAATCATTGTGCCCTCGTGAACTCTGAAGCAGCTCTGTGTCCCAGCTGAAGCTGATACGAGGATCCCAAAATGCTTCATACGGACAGAATCAGGAGACCTGGAGCAGGGTCACGAGGAGACCGAGTCCAGTGCAGACCAAAACACACCTGAAGGAGCTCGACCAAGGCCGACGTGTCCCACAGGTGGGAGGTTGAATTAAATAACAGTAAACTACAGGAAACATTAGCTCGGGGTGAAAGTCTGAAGGCTTCAGTCGTCCTCAGTCTCACCTGAAGACAAAGTCGTGGCTGTCGATGTTCTTTCCCTGTCGGGATCCTCGGAGGATGCCTCCGTTTCCAACCACAGCACAGCGAACACACCTGCCAGGTGAGCCTCGATCAAAGAGACGAGAGATGTTGAGGAGGGAGAGGGTCGATCTGACCACTGGGGAGGAAAGAGGACAAATCATCAACCTGCAGATTCCAGTTTGCAGGTTTGTTTTCAGACAGGAGCGACGTTAGCTGTGATCAGTGCTGGCACCACAAATAAACTGGTGGGGGGGGTCACACTCACAGCATCACATGACCAACACTTACTCATTTTAGAGCTGATCATGGTTTCACCTCTCTACTCATAATAAAATCTCACTGACCAATTCAAAGTCTGACCACAATCAACCAGATCCTTCCTGACAGCAGCGTCTTAGCCTGGACTAGTTACATTGGTTATTTGTAGCACAAAACATGGGGCCCGGGGCCCCGGGCCCTGGAGCATACCGCCGACAGGAAGTCCCTTCCATCCATAGGGTGGCGCCTGGTTTTTTAGCTGTTCCCAGGCAGGTTTGGAGAAACTTTCCATCCACTGAAAGACTGGGACCGAGAACCTGAACCTCCTCCTGAGGTGAGGGTCACGCCTTACCACTTTCCTGAAAGAACATGGAGCCTCTATCTGCAGACAACAACAATAAGAAGGACACAACAATAAGAAGGACACAACAATAACCAGGACACAACAATAAGAAGGACACAACAATAACCAGGACACAACAATAAGAAGGACACAACAATAACAAGGACACAACAATAACAAGGACACAACAATAACAAGGACACAACAATAACCAGGACACAAACGCACCTTTGTCAGATGCAGCTACAGAAGGAAAAACTACAACATATTAAAGTCATGTGATGAATGAGACTGAGACGCAGGTGAATCAAACACAGCTGATCTTCAGTGTTTGATGAGGAACCAGGTCATTGTTATTTTAGAATGATGACACAGCATCATTTTCACTTTTCTTTCCATTTTCTTTTTGGTTTCACAGAAGAAAGACGTCATCCCTGTGTTTTTCATTTGACTGGTGAATTCAAAAAGAAGGTAAATAAAACATTTCTATGACAACCGGTCCAAAAATCTCCTGAAAACTGTGTGATATGATCAACTGCTCCAGAACAGACACACAGAAATAAAGTTTTATTATTAACGTATATTATCATACAGGTTTAAACAGCTGCACATGCAGCTGCAGAGGAAGAAGAAGAAGAAGAAGAAGAAGAACTCACTGTTTCTTCTTCTTGTTGAGCTGCTGGGATGATTGTCCAGGTCACCTGATTGTCACCTGTCTGCCACCTGTCTGCCGGCTCACTGACATCACAACACAATCAGACACCCACAACAAGATTTACACAACCTGTCAAACTCACACCTTCACCAAATGCTTTTCATTTTGAAAACTTTATCAGTACAAACACGACAACAGTCGAACGCCGTGTGTTTAAACGTGTTTGTCAGGTGGACTCAGATAATACAGGTTTAGAAAAGTGCTGATTCAACAGTGTGATCGTTCTGGACGATGTAGTTTGTGCTGTTGTGGAGCTGACAGGTGTTTCTATTATTTTGTCCACCCCATTTATGTCAGAGCACAATACAACATCCAGGATTTTCTGTTAAGATGAAGATAAACAGGTCAGAGTCCAAACCATCTGAAATAAAGTAAACAACAGCAGTGTTAGAAAAACAGCTGGACTCATCGAGTCTAACGTGGATCAGGACCTGTTCGGGGTCCCTCTGTGTCCAGCACCTCCACCTCTATAAAACTACAGTCAGGATACAGTGCAGGGGTCAGAGGTCAGGGGTCCATCAATGAATCTGCACATTATCCTCTTCATTAACAGAATAACTGTTTTTATTAAAGTTAAGGTTAAACTAAAGTGGAAGTTTATTAGACTTTGAAAGTACAAATACAGTTTGATTGACTGATTGATTGACTGATTGATTGATGACCGCCAATAAAAACAAATAAAGGTTGGTGACGTCAAAACAACGGAGTGTGAACGACGTGTTTTACATTCTCTTCTCTCTCAAAGTCTTTTCTACAGTAAAGTGCATTATTACATTATACATCAGATTTGTAAAGTAAACAAACAACAGTGCAAACAGCAGTAAACAACAGTGCAAACAGCAGTAAACAACAGTGCAAACAGCAGTAAACAACAGTG
>JBBMJY010000010.1:666303-676766 GCA_037833715.1 Toxotes lorentzi | reverse complement strand
TCAGTGTGTTTGATCAGTGTTTGATCAGTGTGTTTGATCAGTGTGTTTGATCAGTGTTTGATCGGTGTGTTTGATCATTCTGGTTCTGGTACTTTCACTGGTTCAGGGACCTCTGACCTCCCTCTGATGAACGGTTGTGTGGATGACTGCTGTCAGTTGCAGCTCTTTGCTGAGGACCAGCCTCCACCTGCCACTGACACCAGGACAAATAAAACCCTCTTCATGTCCACTGACCTGTCCTTTCCCTGCCACACACACACACACACACACACACACAGATGCACCTGTCTGTGTCTTTGTGAAGTGCTGACTTTGCACAGATCCAGATCTGGTTTCTCCATCAGCCTCTGTGCAGCAGCAGACGTTTACGTCAGTGAGTTCGCCCGACAGTAAATACAAGTGGAACCAAAACTGTTTATGAATCAGTCAGTCACTTGACAGGAGATGGCACTTCTCACTATTTATTAAATATCTATAAATCACAAGATCAATCAGTCAATCAATTGGTTAATTGAAGAAATAATCAGCAGATGATTTCATAATGAAAATCATCATCATCATCATCATCATTACAGTGTCATAAATCTTAAATGAGCTCCAACTCAACGAGCTCCAGCAGTAAAATGCTGTTTATAATAATCTAATGAAATGATATAGAAGTCAAACAGTCACAGCAGCCAGTTCACTGCTTTCAGTACTTTTACTTTTAGTCCATTTTCTTGATTACACTTTATACTTCCTGTTTTTACTCACATACGTCAGTGTGTGTTTTAGTGCTTTTACTAAAGGACTGGATCTGACTGCAGTCTGGTCCCATCAGTCAAACAGTTCTGCTGCTGATGACTCACTACAGTGACAACTGGTAGCACCGAGGGGCGGGTGGGTGGGGGGAGTGTCAGACCGGGCCCGTCTGCTGCCCGCCCGGGCTCTGAATCCCACAGCAGCCGGAAGCACTGGTCCCTCCCTCTGCCTCTGAATTCCTCGGCAATGAAACACCAAATAATCTCAGAGCAAAGAGTCGACTGGATGAAACAAAGTGTCCGGGTCACGAGTCATTAAACCGTTCAATGAGTCAGCGGGATGATAAACTGCATTCTTAGCTAAAACCAAGGCCCAGCTGTTACTGCTGGTCTAAACTGGGTTTGTCGGGTGAATTAGTCCCACATGAGATCACCATGGGTTAGAATTTGTGCTTTATGGAATGAATCAGTCAAACAACATGAGAGGAATTTATGAGCTACGTTACCAAGAATAAGACACTGAATCAAGATTATAAAATACTCATTTGAGATCACAAACCCTGAAACAACATCTAGATTATTAAACAGGATCATTAGTTATCTATTTTATTTTATATATGCATTCAGTGTGGACAGCAAAGTAAGAATTTCACTAAACAGGGAAACATGTTTCCTCACTGTGCACATGACAATAAACATAGAGATTTTAAGATGCTGAATAAGGAGCAGCTGTTTCCAAACTGTAAAACTGAAATATTTAAAAACAAATAGAAAAACTAAAAGTCAGTCAGATGTAAAGTTAAAGGTCAATATGTCCAATATGTCGGGCTCATAACAAATCTCATAGGCTTTCTTTCATCTTCAGTCACACCACAAACGCAAAGTCTTCACTTATATGAACCAATGAAAACTTTTAAAGAAAGGATGATGGGCCTGTAGATTCAGTGTGACTCACTGTGAAACTGAGCCTGAGTCCCATTAACAGCAGCTGAACCAGCTGTGATCAGCTCTCACTGGATCACTGTGACACTGAAGGACACTTAAAAACAGCAGGATTCTCAATGAAGTTCTGCAGCTGTGATTTTAATTCTAATTTTTAGGTGGATTAATGGACATTAACTGTGATGGACACGAGAGACGGTGATGTCCTCTGATTCTAAAAACAGCTGTTTCGTGTCCGTGTGTTCAGATTTGAGTTATGACTGATTTCTGGCACAAAGTGCAGCAAACTGGCTCTAAATGTTGTAAAGCACCTGAGCTGGATGTCACTGCTGCAGCTGCTGATTTTCAGTTCATAAGCAGCTTCCTGCTGTCTATAGATCACCTGTGCACACCTGTCGCTTTCACCTCACGCAGTATCACGCTGGGCACCATGTCGCTCAATTAAAAATATATTAAGATCTAAGGCTCGGTTAGCAACAGGACAACACGCTCACAGTTTATTCAAGAGATGGATTTGTACCATCGACTCTCCCACGTGTCTGCAAACCATCCCTCATCTGAGTAACGGCTTTTTACTCTGATAGAGTCGGATTCTCTGACTGTGCCGATTCCACCAGAATAAACTGGTTTCACTCGAAACGTTTTAAATCCTGGTGTGTCGAGGCATCTATCCTGAGAAATCCTCCTCTGGTTTGTTCTCCCAACAAACCTTCCATCTCTGTCCAAACACAGACTCATTGTTCCCTCCACTCTCTGCTTTATCTCCACTTCAGCTCCCTGACGCCGCCTCCATTTCTAAATCAGACAATCAGACACTTCCACTCTGTCCCTTGAGCCTGCCGGTCTTCAGGGACACGTCTGCAGGACTGTCTGCTGTCCAGAGCTGGGACAGGCAGGGACAGACACCAGGTGTGAGTACGGACAGACTGTTTTAACACTTGAAGTAAACACAGTGTGTGAGCAGGGGGAAACACTGAGAACGGATTCTGACCTGGAACCTTTTATCTGTTGTAAGAACCAGGAATCAGTTCAGAAAGAGGATTTCAGCTCCACTTACCCACGTCTGCACATTCCACTTTGTCAGTTATGAGTATAACACCTGTGCTTAGGGAAACTAATCTGAATCATATCAAACATGTTGTTTAGTGTATTATTCTATTCAGATGTATACCATGAACCAAAACCAGAATCAATGAGCAGATCTGATATCTGATAAATGGTTCCCAAAGGCAAACGTCTGAGAAGTCCTGTTCCTGTGGAGAGCAGTTCATCCACCTCAGCTTCCCTGATTCAAACAGTGCAGAACAACACTGGGCTCTGATGTCTGCTTCTCTTCTGTTTGCCTTTCAGTTTGTCTGTTAAACACTGGTCTGAACACAGTCTGCCGTCACTGTGGAGTCAGCGTGCCTCTGAATCCTCTCTGGAGTTCTGCAGTTTGGCCAAAAAAGACCAAAAAATGCAGGATTTGAGGGCGTGGCAGCAGCAACAGCGGTGGCGGTGCCAGCCTCTCTGAAATCACCACAGAGGAGGAATTAGCTGCAGTGCTGTGATATGAAGCCATTGTTTTCTCCTAGATTTGATGCCCAGCCAACAGCTCTGTGAAGCAGAGGTGCAGTGAGCCCAGACCAGGCCTCAGAGGGAGGAGAGAGGCAGGAACAGGGCCAGGCCAGGGGGAAATACCAGCAGAGGTATGTCAGACAGCAGAAAACAGCTCAGTGATTCAGCAACTTGCTACTGTTCACAGTCCGATCAAACCCAAAGTGACCAGAGGTCAGTAAACGCCACACAGACCTCGCCCCAGATGACGCAGATTCGGTCCTCTGGTTGGAGGACACCTGTCTGATGTTCGGATCCTGGTGTACCACAGAAATCTGGGATCTGGAGGCACCAAGAAAAACGTGAGAATTCTGTTGACACATTTACTGAGCGCTGAAATCATACTGGAGAAGTGTACAGATGCATTCTGAGGGAATCACTTTCAATTTGTGACAAAATAAACTGTAAAGAATTTTCTAATTACATTTTAATTTAAAAATAAAAAGTGTAAAACTCATTTGGAGGCTCTGAAACATAATCCATGATTGGGTGGGCATCAGAGAATTATTGGGAGAATTATAATCAAAGATTACGACACTATGGATTTATGAGAAATAACACACTCATGGCAGACAAACGTCAGAGGCACTATCACAAATTTTGGAATACATAACAACATAATAACAACAACATAAACAGTTTGGTGGGGTGGGGGCTTCCTGTTTTGGCCCCCATAAACTGTGGGCCCGGCCCTGAGATGTTTAAAGTGACCAGCTCAACCACCTCTGTGCTGAACTGAGAACAGCTGGCTTGAACACAGCCTTCCTGCTTCAGACCTGACGACGTGAGCGCTCTCACATTTCCATATATGGAGGGCTGCGTCGCCACGAGCAACACAGTTTGTAATTTTCAAAGAATGAGGAGGGAGAGGAAACGGTCTGAAACAAGCTCAGCGGACCAGCCAGTGAATTTGAATGAACTGTTGGTCTGAACATCCTCGTCCCCGCTGCAACAATCTAATGCATCAGTCTGAGTGAGATGCATCTTTATCTCCCTCGGCCTTAAATAGGTCACAGTGTGGATGGAGGTGGAGTCCATGCAGTTTGTAACTCTAGAACAGCAGAAACATGCTAAGCACATAAAGGAAGCTGCCACGGTCAGGTACATGGACTGAAAACAGCCGGAGCACTGAAACATGAAGGCTTCCTCACATTAACACATGAAACTGACAGACATGTCGGGTCTGCCGTGGTTTAACGGGCCACAGCAGAGAATCAGCTCCACCAGCTGCTTGTCTGGACCATCCAGTACCTGCAGAACCAACAGCAGTGGATGGGTTCGATCTTGACAAACCTTTTTTTTGGCTTTAACACTTTAAAAGTTTGCTTCACTTGACAAATGTATGGAAACGCGACTATTTTCTTCCTCTTCATCTTCTTCCAACTAATTGGGTTCTATTTGACCTTTAAAGAAAATAAAGTGAAATAAAACCTGGAGAAATGATAGAACATTTGAACTCTGGGACAGTGACGCTGATGGACAGCGTCGTCTGAATCCCACACAGCTTCAGCTGGAAGAGACGAAGGCCAAAACAACAAGACTCGCTGTGCTCACAAACACAGACCTCCTTTATGAGGACAAAGAAAACTGTAAAATCTACCATGATGCAGTGCGGCAGCTATAAGTCAGACAGCTGAGGCGTACGCTGTGTGTGTTGGATAAGGTTATCAGTGGAGGGCGTGACTGAAGACCTTTAGCTGCTCAGCTACGAGACTGATGTCCACGATGCAATGAGAACACTCGGTATGTTGTGTGGTCCACTCGTCAGTGTGACGGAGTCTCTGAAGCATTTCTGCCTGTTCCCTCAGCATTTTACTCACTGAGTGAATTTAAAACTGATTCAGAGAAAACAAAGTTTTCCACTCCCATGGTGCATTTCACTGACAAACATCCAATCATAGAGCTTCAGATCAACAGTGAGCTGAAGATTAAAGATTACACTTTGTAGAAACTTGATAAATGAAGTTATGACAAAGCAAATATGTAATAGGTCATTTTGTTTTCCATAATAACAATAAGAAAAACCAGAAATGCTCTGTGATGATGCAGGTGATCTTGGTCCAGATCTCCGGTTCTGGTCTGAGTGATGGAGTGGACTCCAGGATAATCAGAGCAAACAGGAAACACCTGACCACAGTCTGGAGTCGACAGCCCAGCAGAGAGCCGGATGATCCGCAGAGCAGATCGTCAAACATCACACGAACCACCTCCACCTCTCCATTTCAGACATGTGACACCATGAACAGGTGTAAATATAGGATTCCTGTTTGGCACCAAATATAGACGGTCAGTCCGTCGCATGTTGCAGCCGCCGTGGGCACATTCCTCAGGCTTTTTAAGGGCCTCAGCTCGAAGAGGAAACAGCTCAAAAACATCCAACAAACGAGGGTCAACACGCTCAGACACCTCTCTCCACCGTGTGTCTGCACCGCCGCCAGCAGCACCTGATTTGCATGTTGGTGTATAACCATGGTAACACGAGCACACATTCAAATGCTTCAGGAGGACTAACACACGGCCTCATGTGTGGATGGTTTCACTCCACGTTCCCCAAAACATTTTCCTAAAGGCTCGACACCGTGTGCACAGGGAAATCAACACCCAGTGACCAGCTGCTGAGGCAGGAAACCATGGAGACTATATTTGGGTCAACTGAAGCGAGTCCAAAACACCGAAGATAAAATTCCAAAGTAGGGATTCAAACTTAAATTAAAATTTAGGAACTTCCTAAATCGATTATTGGATGTCTTAATAATCAATACACAGTTAGTCGTTCAAAAAACGACACCACACAAAGTGCACGAGTGTTTTTTAAGCTTCTGTCGTGGCCTATATCTGCTGCCATGAAACAACATTCATTATATTATGATTTTTAAAAATCAGCTAAGACTATTTGACGATTAATCGATTAATAAACAGTTAATCTCTTGTCTTCTGTGACAGTAAACCAAAGACCTCTGGGTTCTGGACATCAGCTGGTTCAGGAGGCAGGGGGGGCGATGACACGGTGACCCAGCAACTGTAATGATCGATCGGTCTGGATCGACTTCGTGCCCCAACAAAGCTGATCTGTGATCAGTGTCCCACAGTTCAGACACGGCTAAAGACCAACCAGTATGAGCGTTAACTCTCACTTCCACATCTGAATTTGAAAAACATCTTGATTTTATATCGGGACATTTATCGTCAACACGTGATCCTTTAATGATGAAGAGCATGAGATGCAGCTGAAAGCCAACAGGTAAACCTCAGTGTGTGCTAGCTAACATTTGAAACTCTGATTAATCAATTATTCAGTGGACAGAAAGTTTGATGAGTTCTGATAATCAGTTAATGAATTAAGCCATTTTTTCTCCGGTGTCCATTTTCCACAGTAACTGAATCTCTCTGGGTTTTTCCTGGGTTCAGTATTACTGACATTTTATTGACTAAATTATGACTAACCACTGGCTGCTCCTCTCTAAGACCAAAACAAACCGAAATAATCATCTGTTTTCATGAATAACTGATTAATCAAACATCCCTCAACATTTCCTCTTCAATTATTAGAAATATCAGTTATCAAAGGACATAAATCTGTGGGTACAGTATGTTTATGGTGTATATTATGAACTAAAACTGAAACTCAGCTTTTATAGTTAAGAAGCACCAGCTCAGACATACCAGACTGTGATCTGTTGAATGAGCCAGTCCGTCCCAGGAGACAGGTTTAAACGATGAAAAGCAGCAAAGCATTGTGGGAGAAGGCTTAATCAACTGATTAAATGAGTCATATATTTTCAATAATACATTCCATGTTATTACTGATTACTGATCAGTTAACTTCCTGAAGTCATTTATAAATAAATAACTAACATTTGTTTACAGACACGAGGGCTGAGTTACATTAACGTTCTTCTCTCAGTAAGAAATTAATATGGTTCAAATCAAAATCAGACAAACAGGAGTGAAGTTATTTGTTTTATTTAATGCATGTAATCATATATTATTTCATTTTATTTTACTTGAATATCTGCATTGACTTTATCATGAACAAACAGGTTTGTTAACATACTGCTGGAGGTTTGATTTGAAGTTTCTGCCAACTTTAAATCGTTATTCATGCCATCATTGGATTTACTATTGACTGATAAACTCATCAGAAAAGAATCGATACCTTCACTTGTGAATCCGGAACGTCCTGGATCTTCTCAGCGGCTCCGATGTTCTCTACAGCCGGAGCTGGAGGTTCTGGGCGCGGGGAGACTTCAGGCTCGGGTCGGAGCTGCTCCCCCAGAGCTGTGGACGGAGGGACGTCGTCTCCGTAGCCGACTCTGGGCTTCTTGTTCCCGGCTGAGGAGGAGGAGGCGTCGGGCTTCTTGCTGAGGAGCGAAGAGGCGAAATAAACGGCAACGACGGTAAAAAGGATGGCGGGAATGATGACGGTCGGGTCCAGGTCCATGTCGGTGGTTTGATGAATGAAGAGTTTAAATACTCAAAGTGTGTTTTCGGCCGTGTGTGTGTTGAACGGGCTCCAGTCACACACACTCTGAGCTGCACCCCGCTCCACACACAGCCTAACCGAACAGCTGACCGGACACAGCTGGTAAGTTACCCACAGTGAGGGGCATCCGGCTTTCTTTCAAATTAAAAGCCACTACAGGATATACATGTGACGCCAGTTAGTTGACAGTTGTGCGCTTTTGCCAAAATTAAACATAAAATGGACACAAGTCCAATCAAGACCGAATATTTTGTCAGGTTTAAAGACAAAAAAAAAAAAAGCTGATGAAAAGCTAAAGTTTCAAACTGAAAGCTGAACTCTGAAGCTAAAAGTTAGGCTGGTTTCACAGGGGAGAGTGTACATTACACCACATACTCACTGACACAGCCCCTTAACACATTCATGCTGCGTTCAACATGATTAGAGGCTTCACTTCACCTGAAAACTGTCTGTTTGAACAAATATGACGAAAGTTCATTAAAATACAGTTTGTAAAAACTAATGTTTTTAGGATCCACGTCTGCAGATTCAGTCTCCCTGACATCACCTGTGTGACATCACTCACAATGATGATGTCACACAGGTAAAACTGTAGAGTGACAGGTGGTGTTGTGGCTCACTCACACCCAGCTGAAAGCCTGACTCAGCAGTCCTACAATAAATTCTCTGAACATAGTGAGCCTTCAGCCTGTTTCCGTTGAAACACAGTGATCAGTCCTGTCTTCATTAAAATAGTTCTGACTCAGTGTTATTTATTATTAATTACTGTGTTTAAAAAATGACATATCTCACTTTTAACTTACAACCACACAAAACACCTTGTTATAACAGTTCAGTGGATTTTTCCTCAGCTGCAAACAAAGAGTATATATTACTGATTACGCAGGGTTTACCTGAAGCTAAGAAATCTAAAAGCCAAAGATATTAGGTTATTAGTGAGGAGAAAACCTACTGACGTCTGACAAGATGTAGAGCTGCAACAATCATTTCCTTATTCAATTAATCAAGCAGTTAATTAACTGAAAATTAATCTGCATCTTGTTTGGATATTGTCTGTTAGTCGCACAAAACAAGACACTCGGAGGAGTCATCTTGGGCTCCGTGAAGTTGCGAGAGTCATTTTTTACCATTTTTCTGACTTTTCAATGACAAAACGATGAATCGACAAAATGAAGAAAATAATTGTTCGTTTCAGCCCTAAAAACTGGTCGAACTTATTTTAGTAAACACATTATTACACTGGTTTAAACTGAAAAAAGGCTTCAGTGGGAGGAAAAGTGTCAGAAGTGATCAGACATACGCATTTCGAGTCATAGAAAATATTTTATTGACCAACATAATGAAATTTATCACATCTGGCTCTCTCTGAGTGTCCAGTCTCAAACATGTGAAGAGGCTCCTCATTCCCACACCAACAACACTTGACCCGCACAGGAGATTCAGCATCGACACCCATCCTGCAGCTTAAAACACATACAGGTAATAAATCACATGCCAGACGACTTCAGACGACGGGGAGGAAAACCTTCGACCAAAGGTTAGATGGAAGGCACCGTGTGACCCACCTCAGACCAGTACAGAGCCTTTTAAATTAGTTCAAAAACAGATAAAAACACAACCTCCCCACGGCCAGTCACACTGACACACTGCGCAGGCCACCGACAAACATTATAGGCACTTTAGTCTAAAGCCACAGATTAACAGCAGCACAGATACAGAGATGGACTGTACGTCGTCTGAAGAACTTCACAAGGATTCAGTTTTAGAGAAGCTGCACAAAGTTCTGTCTCTGTGGCTGAAACAAATGATCTTAAAGTCAGTTTCTAATCAGAAACACCAAATACTAATGTGATGCTGTGATCCTGATTAAATTACAGTAATTTTAACATCCTTTTTTGGACTGTTGATCAGAAAATGAAAAAACATTTGCAGACTTCACTTTGGGCTGTGGGAGATTGTGACAGAGACTTTTGCTTAAAAAGGATTCATTCAATCAATCAACTGTTGTTGAAAACTGCTGCAGATGAATTTTTACTTGTTTCATCATCTAACATTTCAGCTTTCACAGGCAGATTCATCAATAACAAAAATATTCATTAGCTGTAATCTCTGTTCGCTCATCAAACCGTAGAGTCACAGACACTCTGACGTCAACGGACAGCTCAACTGTGATTCAACAAGAGGCCGAACCTGAATAAATGTTAATAAACACTCAGCTCATTGACAGACCCCAAAAACACCTCTTCCATCCACTGGAGCTTAAAATGCAGCTGATGCAGCGCCCCCTACTGCCACTTCTTATGGCTGCCAGGAGTTAAAGAACAAAACTAATGCGATTCAACATTTAGCAGCTGCACCTGGTGACAGTCTCATTTGCAGCACATGGCACAAAGCAGGGTGAAGGTCAACGTGGCAGAAACTGAACAACGAGCTGCTGAAGCGGTTTAGTCCAGTTTGAAGGCCGAGCTGCTGCTTTAACAGTCTCCTGTATTTTATACAGCACACACACACACACACACACACACACACTCTGGATCTGACACATTTAAAGAAATGCTTTTCCCTGTGTGTGTGTGTGTGTGTGTGTGTGTGTGTGTGTGTGTGTGTGTGTGTGTGTGCGTGTGTGTGTCCTTTCCTGTTTACTTTCACCAAGACCGCTTCCCTAAAGTGACACTTTCAACTCCAGCAGTACGTTACATTTC
>JBBMJY010000010.1:654095-666203 GCA_037833715.1 Toxotes lorentzi | reverse complement strand
GAACGGTCTTTTGTGTTTTATATAGCACACACACACACACACACACACACACACTCTGGATCGGACACATGTAAAGAAATGCTTTTCCCTGTGTGTGTGTGTGTGTGTGTGTGTGTGTGTGTGTGTGTGTGTGTGTGTGTGTGAGTGTGTGTGTCCTTTACTGTTTAATTTCATCAAGGCCGCTTCACTAAAGTGACACTTTCAACTCCAGCAGTACGTTAAATTTCCAAGGCAGGTACAAGAGCAACACTGGACTGGAGCTTTTTCATTCAATGGACACTGATCTGACTGGCTGAGGATCCAGACTCCTAAGACCAGGACCAGGACCTCTACCTTCATGGCAGCATGTGCAAAACTGGCAGCAACGAGACCGAAGCAGATGGAGCTAATTAACAGTAATGAGTAGGTTGACCCTGATATCAGCTGCTGTCACAAATTTAACCTGTAAAGTATCAGCTGGGATCCATCAGCCTCTGGACATCTACAGTACAGATTTTTGTGTGTTGGTACTCCTGACCAGAACCCACAACACAAACACCTGCAGCCCTGCCGTGAGCTTTTAAACAGGGTGCGTGTTAAACTGCAGAAAAACAAGCCATGTTTTTATCTCCTCTGATGGCTCAATGTTTTTACTGTGTAATAAAAAATATTCCACTCGCTCCATTTCAGCACAAACTCGCATTACAAAGCAGCTTAGACAGTTTTAAAGCCCACAACAAGTTTCCAGTGTCACCCTCTCCACCCCATCACCCTCACCAGGCCATTATCAGCTAGAATTCATCCTCACACTTCCCTCCATGCCCTCATACTACACAAGCTACAGAGACAAACAGATATTGATTGGTGTTGAAAAGCACAGTGGTGGCAGGTCTCCAGAAGGCCCACGCCCCAGAGGATTCCCCTCCTTTATCTACACCTCGCTTCACAGTGGCAGCCATCTTGTGTCTAAAGGCAGCCAGGTGGCCTTGATTCAGGGATTCAGACATTTACCTAAACTAGACTAGAAGCAGCTGAAGCTGTGGGTCTGTTTGTGAGTAAAGGGGGTCACCACTGGGGGCCGGGTGGAGGTTGGAGGTCACCGTGACGAGCTCCTCTCCTTGCTGACGCAGTCATCCTGGCTGCTGGTGTCTCCATTGGCCGTCATCCCGCAGGTCCGTCTCTTCTTCCTGCGGTGGGACATGGCGTCGCCCTCGGAGCCCGACTCCGCCTGCAGGAACACAGTGTACAGATGCTCTGACTGATGTGTGCTATGTAACATGTTAAAGAAGTATTACGTTGCAGCCAACACGTTTGCACCTGTTGGCAGTACTAGGTTCAGAGTGACTGTCCCTGTCGACACCAGTGATCCTGAGTGTGGGGATTTATATAAGCAGGGATTGTATCAGTGTGCTCAGACTCAACTGTCAGCAGAACTTTATATCCCACACGCAGCAGGAAGACATCATGTCGTATTTCTAATCACCCTCCTCTTTACACATTTGCCTCCCAAGCCCAGTGTTTAAAAAAAATCATCCAGGACTTCACAATGACGGCAGGTTCTTCTGAAGGTATGAACCAGTGTTTCCTCACAAGCTGAGAAGCTCTGGTTTGAAACTAGGTGAAGCACCTGTCACACATCATCTGCTTCCTCAGCTGTCCACTGTAAAATAAAGACATCACACCACAATACAGCAGGACCCTACACTTGCACTGTTGTATGGGCACAATACGCCTGCTAACTCTTTTGAGGTTTCACAGCTACAGTACAGGAGGTACTGAGAACGATATCAAATCCACATCCTTTAGGGTCCCTACTTGTATCTTGGTTTGATAAGAGATTCAGGTTTAGCCTTCAGATAAGACAAAGGAAGTCAAATGTAAATGAACTAAAAACCTAAACCTGCAATACATTTTTTTTCTCCTCTAATCTTCAGCAGAAACAAGCAGGACGGTCCTTCATCTGGAGTCCACCTCATGGATCTCAGTCCAGTGTTCGCTCCCTTTCAGCTCTGTTTGGTCTCTACTAGCTCCTGAGGGAAATATCTGGCTCTGTCTTCTTACAGATAAACAATGGGCTGAAACTCACTATAAGGCTCCATAAATAAAAACAGAAGATTTGTTATTCTCTGAGCGAACCTTGGTCATACAGTAGAGCCTTGGACTCACATCTACAAGTTGTATCACAGTCTAAACAAACTATAAACACTCCACTATGGGCATAATTGATGAAGTGTGGCATTAATATTAACATACAAGGATCTCTCTTTGCCTGAGTATGTGTTTGTGTGTGTTTGAACACATACATCAGAGTCGGAGTCTGACGAGCTGGAGGATGATGATGAGGAAGAGTCACTGGAACTGTCTGATGCGATGCCTGTTGACTCCTGCAGGTCCACCTTGTCTGCCAGCGCTGCCAGCTCAGGCCTCTCCTGCTTCAAAATGCTGAAACAACAGATGCGGTTACCTGAACTGTCACAACACACACCTCTTCCAACAGTAGACTCACTGATCCCATCCCCCTGCAGCTCCTCTGTGTGCATGCACACCTTCTAGTTTTTCCTGATCCAGATAACATATCCAGATACTGATCACATGTCGATGAAGATGGCATCATGGGTAACCCAAACTACTCACAACTTCAAACTTCAGACACTCCCCTGCTGAGCATTTCTAAATGACCTTTGGCAGCAACGAGAAGCAGAATGCAAATGGAGATTAGACAAATGGCTGAACACATTTTTGGGGCAATTTTTTGGGGGGTAATTTTATTTTGCTAATTTGATGTCTGCCTCCTTGACAATTCAACTCAGTAAATAATTAACCTGTAGAGCACAATTAAAAGCATGTGCTAATAGTAACTGGCAGCTGGACAGGGGCCATATTATGCACATGCAAATTATTCTGCAAATATGGCTTCGTTTAGGTCTTTCGGTTTGCCGGTTGCGTTCAGTTTAAAACAAAAATAATCCCAATTTGGGAACAGCACACACACCTGCACAAATATATCAGCATGGCCGGCTGCCAGACTGACAGTGGCCAGTTGGAAAGTTTTAACATACTGCCAAAGCCTACCCGTTTAAAAAGAGAAAATTACCTCTTTTCATTTGCATCTACAATGTATTCAAGACCAGTTTAAAAAAAACAGTGAACACAACTAATGAAGCTAACTGGGCAGTTTGAGGAGAAGGACACATGGTGTTTTTTGGGCTACTATTACGTGGACTATTCAGAGATGAATCCTCACCGATACCACTTCCTGGAGAGTTTGGGTCGTCCTCGCACAGTCTTGTGCCACACGATGGGGAAGTTGGTTGTGCTGGCAAAGTTCTGAGTGACGGCGATTGTTGTGTCCAGGTTGAGGACAACGTGCCACCACCCACCTGCAGACACACAGCTAGTTACCATTACCATCAGGAAGAAATCAAAATAAAATGAGTGGATACCAAATATGAATGGTGGTCGAGACATCAATGATCAGTCACGTTTAACATTTAGAGCTGCTGTAACAAACTGAAACAGAATAAAGAAATGAAAATCCCATCAGGTCCAGAATTTATATAGAGAGAATCACTGGTAACAGGTCTGTACCTAACTTAAGTTTACTGCCAAGGTGACAGGCATCATTATCTGATCATGAGGTATGAATAGCACCTGTGCAACATCAGCCAGCTTTATCATGCAGCTGTGCAACAAATCCAGTGAAGCCTGTTGAGAAGTTATTGAGGATAAACCTGCTGAATGTCTGAATATTCACACCTGTGTGTTTTTAGCTGGCAGCCTATTTGTTTCCATTCATCATGAAAAGTCCTGCTGCTTTGCCTTCTAACAGTTCCTGTTTGCACTGTACAGACACCTGATAAAAAGCCTGAATCTGATAATTCTGACACAAGATCTGAAGTTATAAAGAGCTCCTTTTTTAAAATGACAGATAAACAGATGCATGGACGTCTGCTCTGTGTGGACTTTGACGATCCTGCCACTACAAGAATAAGAAAGTTTCACAGATTGTTGTAGTGTTTGACGTTGATTTAGTTATGACTCAAAGAAGAAGACGTGATGTGATGTTTGTTCCAGTCAACTGACAGAATAAACATATTCAAATGTTATTTCTATCTCTGAAATACACGTCTATACTATAAGTAAAAAGATCCTGAACAATACCAGAACTAATGGTATGTTAAACTGACAGTACTCTGTCATTTTAAACTGTTGGCTGTCATCTTTCAGGCTGACACAACATAAATAGATAGATAAATATACTGTATTGATCCCCTAAGGGAAACTGTTAAACAAACATGAACATGCCATTTAGTCACTCCCCTCTGTGGAGATGAAAGGTTCTTGTTGTGTCTGTGGTCTAATCTACACAGTCAGACAGGTGAAGTCTAAATCCTGGACCGATGCCCAAGGAGCAGATGAGGGTTTAAGCCACCCTCATCACCATCAGCTCTGTTGGCATTAGGTAAATCCAGGTCACATCCGTTTCACTGCATGTTGTCACACAGTTCTGTCTAAACTGTCAATACACCTGTTAAAAGAAAACATGTGGCTGCGGCAGGTTGTTAGAGTGAAAACAGTGTGTCTTAAAGTAAAATGCATTCATACCATTATCTTTTGTCAACAAATCCCATGTGTAGACCCAAATTGGCGATGTTAAGGATCAATAACAGTGGCACAGACATATATCACGGAGGTGATGAGGATAAATAAAAACACAATGCAGTGAGTGACTGCCACAATATGAGTCACAAACGTTGTAACACAGACATGAAACCCATATTTTTAGATTCAGTGTGATTTAGAAAATAATGTTTCTTCACTGACCAGGCACAAAAACAGTCTCCCCAGGCTTTTGGAGGATCTCCAGTGGTGTAAACTCTGGAGGCCAGTTGGGCTGCTGTGTTCGGGGATAAACCACGCTGAACCAGGTGATAGCCTCGTCCTGCTGGTTGCCTCCATCCTCTCTGGTCACCTTGATCAGCTCTCGGGGAGTGCTGGTGGGGAAAAGACACCACCTCTTGTGACCCTGAACCAGGGCGTTCCAGGCACTGGTGCCCAGCGGGTCGATGTGAATGCCTGTGCCAGAGCGAGCAGGGCCCATCACAAACCATCTGCAGGGGAGATGAGATGAGAGGTAAACCAGGTATCATATCACATGTCACTGAAAGGTTTTTTAATACTGCCAAGGGTGCAGTTTAAAAGAGTACAAATCCGAATGCAGTATCATATCTACTGATCAGATCTGAATGCTTCTGAATCCTCAATCAAATCACTTTACGTTAAACTTTCACCATTTTCATTTTGACTAAAGTTACAAATAACCACAGGTCAAATATTCAGTTTAGATCTGTGATCAGCTGTGAAAAGTCAGAAATCCTCCAGTTCTTAGCAGCAGCTGCAACATTTTATGAACATTGACTTTAATAATATCATGATGAGAAATAATAACCAGGAGAGATAAAAGGTTCAATACGAGATTTGTTACTGTCTTTGTTAGGGCTTAATAAAGAACCGGCTACCTGAACCCAATCCGAGGCAAGAGCACACTGACAAGATTGTTAACTGATAATGAAAGGACTCATGAGTTGCATCCCCAATTCACTGTGACACTGCTGACAGCTGCGTTGTTGGTTAAATGAAAAAATAACTGTAAAAAGATCAAACCTGTATGGCGGTCTGCGCTTCTCTCCTGCAAACTGGAACAGGTCATCTCTGAAGAAGACAGGGACCTGGTAGTCCTCCAGCAGCTTCCGGCGTTTGGCATGTTCACCGTAGCTGCTGTCAAAGATGTAGAGCGGGCTGTCGTCCTTGGTGCTTTCCAGGTACTCCACATAGTATTTCATCTTCATCTTCACAGAGTATCCGTCGTTGTCTTCCCCACACTTGAACTTCTGGTTGCGGTATTTGCGTTTGAGGCGCTCCAGAGTCCATTTTTCTCGGGCGGGCCAATTATCCTGGCAGCTCAGCAGGACAACAGGCTTGTAGGGCCGCTCGAAGCGCTGGATGAACTCTTCAGGGCTGAGATGGAGGGCGTCCACACGCTCCACATTGTCCTGTCACACAGCATAATTATAAGTATAGTGGTCAAAGTGTGCAGTTCTCATTTCCAAAATCTTCAAAGATTCTTCTTTGGATCAGAAAATATTCCACTACAAGAGATTTTTAATCTGTCCACAGCTGTGACTCTAGTTTCTAATCCTTGAACAAGGTCATTTACCTTTGTTTGGATTATGAAATGGAGTCATAACCTCAGAACAGCTGTACGTTTTTTTAAACGACCTTCTGGATGTTTCAAATACTGCATCTTATTTCTCATTCTAAAATCATACACCGAACACTGAAAGTACAAACTGGGGCAGATGTAAGTACAAAAAAGCAAGGTGCGTTTATTTGAGAACACACACTTCAGTACTGACACAGGTCAGTACTGTCATGAACTCTGGTTTAAACATCTCTTTCATAACCTGAAGACACACCCATGCACCCAATACCACATCAAGTGTGGTTATTTCTCGACCACGTTGCTTGGTCTGTCGTCTGGTCTTAACGTAACAGTACTTTTATTTAAGTGATATTTTAGTTAAGTGTAGTTACTTGTGATATAACGTGTACTTGACGGAGTTAAAACAGGGAGAAGTTTGCAGGAGCTGAAATGAAACTAACAGGGACGCAGAGTCTGTGGGTCACAGAATTTGTGATGACACCGGCGCCACATTATCTCAGTGTCTACGTGACAAGATGCACTCCTGCCGAGCCACTGTTAGCTTAGCCTCCAATGCTACACTGACAGTTACCTTTACGGTGCGCTGTGACAGGTCGAAAGTCTCATAATAACCATGTTTTATCCAGTCTAATGAATCCTTCAGCTCGGGTCTGGCGCTCCGTTTCGCCTCTTTAATCCTCTTCTTACTCTTATGGTTCATTCCTCCTCCTGGCTTTATCGCTGCTCTGCTAGCTATTGAGCTAACCCGGGGCTACCACACAAACACATTCACTAGCCTGCACTAGTACCCGGCTAGATGCGCTGTTCCCACACTTTCAGCTTAATTATTTAATAAGACAACAAAACCACACAATGGATAATGTGTACAACTCGTCCTCAAATCTATTCCAACAGAAATAACAGCACTCTGAATCCCTGACTGGAGGATACAGTTTGATAAACAGCTAATAACAGCAGCTAACTGCCTGGCGAGACAATGATTTTGCAACTGCTTGACGTAATTAGCGCCCGCCCATGTCACAGCAAAGAAAGCTCATTGGCTACAGCGTCCACAAAAGCAAAACATTGATTGGTTGTAAAGGAGAATGAGCCTTCCCGCCAGACACATACCTACATTCGATTGGTTGTTAACACTCATTGCGCTTGGGTCGGTGCGGACATTAGCGTGGCTGCTACTGATACAAAATCAACGGAACTGTTCATGCAACTACTAAATATTAATTTCTCATCCTAAAATAAAAATGCAGAACAATAGCTGGCGGTGAAATTAAAGTATGTGTTAACTTGCACAATGGACCGCGGTGGAACCGGAACACCTAGCATAGCTTACAAAGTTTTCTCGTTTGAAGACACGAAGAAAAACACACCGGAGTCTCTGACTGTGTCCATACCAGAGGTCTGTTTGACTTAATACATTATCATATGGCATGAACAAGCCTTCGTTAATGTACCCGCGAATGGAACTGGCTTTCAGCTACCAGTTTACTGTAGATGGGGTCTTTGTACTGTGCTGTGCTGTCTTAGAATCAAGTCCTTCACATATGTTATTACACGGTTTGCAGCTGACAGAGGATTTACACGATACGTAAGAATCCTCCCATAAATCCAGCACTCATAAGATGTCTGTTTTAAGTCAAATTTGAACTTATACCTGGTATGCCTAAGAATAATAAACAGATTTTAATATGATACGTTTGGTGTCCTCCTCAGCTCGGCATACATCCAGCACCAGCTCCACTTACAAGCTTTTCCCCCCTGTGCTTTCAGTTGTTATTACACAGTCTTCATCAGCGGAAGGAGTCTGTTTAGTTGTCATGGAGATGTTGTAATGCCAGCTTAGTAGGTGTTACGTTTTGTCATTTGTCATTTTATGTTGTAACCCAATTCACTGATGAATACATCAGTGGTACACATGAAAGCAGAACAGGAAGTTACTGGTGACGCTGAGTTGGGATTGTTTTGGCAAAATATATTTCCAAGGTGAAGAATGATCGTTCATGCTGATTTACATTAATTTAGTTTACACTGTGCTTATGTTCCTAAATTAATTTGTGGTGAGTGATAGCAGGGAGCCTCTGATTGGTTAAATTTAGAGCATTGTCTTCGTACATTGTCTCATAACTTCAAACAGTCTTGTACATTTCAGTTTTCATGAGAAAGACATTCTTAAAATGCTGAATATTTGTTCACATCATTCACTGCTTCTCGGTTAGCTTGCAGATTAACTGTGATCCTCTCTCTCAGGTTCTTGATCCACAGTATGGCATGTATGTGTGGCCTTGTGCAGTGGTGCTGGCTCAGTATCTATGGACACAAAGACACGAGTTGAAAGACAGGACAGTGCTGGAGGTAAAGAGACCACTTCAGTTTGAGATCTGAGCTGCTGTGTTGAAAAAGTGCTTTTATCTCCACATCACATCTCTCTCTCCACAGCTCGGTGCAGGTGTGAGTCTCCCAGGTGTGGTGGCTGCAAAGTGCGGCGCAAAGGTGATCCTGTCAGACAGCGCGAAGACTCCTCAGTGTCTGGAGAACTGCAGACGCAGCTGTGAAGCTAACGGCCTCCGTGATGTGATCGTGTTGGGTCTCACATGGGGGGAGGTCTCCCCCGATCTCGTTCTGCTTCCTAAGCTGGACTTCATCCTGGGATCAGACGTTTTCTACGAGCCTCAAGGTCAGTTCATACACAGCAACAAAATGAACATCTGTTCGGGGCCAAAGCGACATTTTGCAGACTTTTTTTGGTGGAAGTTTGAAGTCGTGCTCGAAGACGCTGGACTGCTGATCTCAGTATTTTTAAAATCCTAACTATGGCCCTGAATTTGACCTGATTTGTATCAGATTGGAGCAAATATTGTAGATTCATAGGTTTTATTTTTCACATGCTCATACAACATGTGCAGTAAAATGCAGGGAGGTATACTCTATAATACCTCTCCTTTACAATGCTCTGTAATAAGTAGAATGACTCTCAGTAGAGCTCAAACCACCACCAAGGCCAACAATGCCCTATCAGTGTTAAGGAAGTTCCTGGATCCACCGTTTTTACCAGATCTGCACCAAAATGTAACGTGGACCACGTCCCATCCCTCCACCAAGTTTGGTGCTCATTGGTTCACTAGTTTTTGTGCGATCTTGCTGACAAACAAACAAACCAACAGACAGACACAGGGGAAACACAACACAATGTAATGTAAGAATTAAAATGCATGTAAATGAATTCAGTGTGAAGGTGGGCTGAGCAAGTTTTCAGTAAAAATATCTTCATATGTCACAGCTGTGAGGCAAACTACTTAATATCCCACACATACAGCTAACGTGCGAACCTGTTTCAGATTTTGAAGATGTCCTTGTGACTGTCGCTTTTCTTCTAAGAAAAAACCCCAGAGCCCAGTTCTGGACCACATACCAAGAGAGAAGGTACAGACACAGCTATTTGTGTGTGTGTGTGTGTGTGTGTGTGTGTGTGTGTGTGTGTGTGTATGTGGGGGTGTGCATTTTTCAATTACTTGTTTTGGCAGAAGAAAAATCTAAAAATGATGCTGAAGTGATTTTGGCTTTGACACATTTTACCTTTTCAAAAAGCTGCTGCTCTGCTGATTTGGATATTGCGCTTGTTCACATTGCGAGTTTGATTTGTTCAGCAGAGTGTTGGACTGATGTTTTTGTTGTGATTTAGAATGAGGTGTTCTTTTTTTCTGGAAGTTCTGGTTCCAGTTCAGTTCAGCTCGGTGTCACTGCCTCTGTTCTAACCCTGCTCCTCCTCCTCTTTCAGTGCTGACTGGTCGATTGAACCGTTGCTCCACAGGTGGAAGCTGAACTGTGTCGACATTCATCTGGAGAAATTTGATGCTGATAAGTCTGAGCTTGCTGGATCGACTCTACCAGGCAGCCACAGTGTCCAGATGATGATAATCAGGCTGAAGACAGACTAAACGTTTCCCAGAGGACGGTCCAGGGCGATAACGAGATGCTGATCAGGGCTTGTTAAAAGAATCATTGCTCCTCTTTATCATGGCAGAAGGTGAAGAGAGAACAAAAACAGCATGTGTGTATGTGTATATATATATAAATGATTCATTTACATGTTTATTATTAAAAACGTGCCCTCATGACTGCTTACACATTATAGATCCTCATATATCCAGTTTTATTTGGTACATTTCAATCTGTAACATTGAGATCTAGCTCCTTTTTCTTTTGTAAATATCTCAAATTCAAAATTCAATTCAGTTCAATTTTATTCAATTCAATTGTATTTATATAGCACCTTCCACAATAAAAGCGCTTCACAGAGACCCAGAATATAAAACTGAACTCAGGAGCTCAGCAAGCTACACGTCACTCAGACCGAGTCCAGAAGGATGAGATCCAGGAAAACAAATAATCAAATCATTGATCACAGTATGAGCTGAAGTGACCTCATTATAACCATAGCAGCATCAGGAAGTTTCAACATGGCAGCGAATTAACTAAAAGAAAAAGATCCAAATTAACATCTGGCTGAAAATATCTGACAGTGTTCTCCTGCCAATTGAGCTGTATGGTAGTGAAGTACGGGTCCACTGAGTCCTCACAGCTTCAACATCCCACTGAATCTCTACACACAGAATTCTGCAGATAGCCTGTGCAGCAGAACACAAAGTAAAGACACCTGTGTGAGACACTAAAAGCCGATACAGATCAGAACGTTCTCTGTCCCTGAACAGAGATCATGAAGAGGCAGAATATCTGTGAAGTGTCAGAGCAGGTGAGGCTGAGGCATTTGATGCTTTGGCAACATCGTTTGAATCTGAATCTGAATTTGAGATGATGCAGTGAAACAGAACCCTTGTGTTGAGAGAGTAGTGTAAGCCATGGAGGCCACAGACGCCCTGGGTGATGAAACACTCAGCCAACTGAAAGAGGCAACAGCAGCAGATAGCATGTTACAAGCTGTGTGTGAGAAACACACGACAGGCTGGCCCACAAAGAGGAAAAGTCCGGACAGGTCACTACATTGCTGCTTGCCAAAGAGGCGAAACATCAGCATACAAGAAAAGAAGGGAAAACAAAGTCCTGTGAGGATTCCAGTGTCCTGACACGGTGCAGGCACATTAGATCCATTCATAGGATCAGACACATTATTACTGTGATTTGCAGTAACTGCAGTAAAAGTCAAATATAAAATAGATAACAGTAGCAGATTTAGTGCAATAAAAGGGAAAAATGTAAACATGTTATTGTTTCTGAACAAAAACCTATAAATCTGTGGCTCTAAACATGGGGACAGGGCCCAGAAGAGACCTTAGACAAAGGTCCTGAATGACAGCCAATAGAGGTTTTTGCAGTTATTCGCACTTTTTTTATTTGCCCTATTGATTTTGTTTTTCACAAACAATTGTGTGTAATGCAAGCAAATTTTTTTGTTATATTTTTATAGTGTTGATATTGTTATTTTGTTATATTGTTTTATATATATTCTTATTGTTTCTGAACAAAAATCTTAATTGAAATTAAAAAGTGTTTTTATTTGCCTAAAATCTTTGTCCTGTGTTTTATTATGATCATAATCATGATCAACTATTGAAAATGGAAAAATCACAAAATCATTCAATGATCATGAAAATTCTAATTTTCAATTTTCATTCAAGTTTGCATATTTCATTCTCTTCATAACACAAAGTAGATGAACTGGTATCGGTATCAGCAGCACTGATATTGTACTTGGTGTCGGATCATACCAAAGTTCGCAGTATGGCACACCCCTACGACTGTGATATTATGGTCTGGCTCAATTATCACTGGCCAATCATTAGCCAATCAGAGATGAGGACCCACCTGCTTGTTAGAGGGTGGGACTTAAAAGGAGCAGGTGCAGGCCGCGAGGCCGCCGGAACCAGTGGGACGCGGGGATGGAATATATTCAA
>JBBMJY010000010.1:633647-646102 GCA_037833715.1 Toxotes lorentzi | reverse complement strand
TTCAGGGTCGGTGTGGATGAAACGCCCGTACACTAAAAAAACTTCTGCAGATACTCCTAAACCAGTCTCCATGTGGACGGCCCCTCAGACTGGACTTTCTGAATCATATTTTCTTTATCTCACATATACCTGGAACAACAGCACTGCCTGTGTATTTCTTTGTTTTGTTAATAACATTGTTTTTGGCCTGAAAACCCAATAAAATATTAATAATATTCAGTTTTTGAAGGTGTAATTCCGCAACCAGTTTAAAATCCTGCCCCTGATCAAAATTTGTGGCAAAGAAAGGAATGATCATCATAATTATGTTCCAGCTTCCTCCAAAATGCCTTGAGCAAAGTTTTGAATCACTCATATGAAGCTCTTCATAGTCCTGAAGAAGAAAAAGCTGTTTGCAGCCGGCAGCTCCACAGCTCCCTGGAGATGAACACAAGTTTTGGTGGCAGAGCTAATTTTTTTTTATGTCTCTTTGCAGGAGAGTGAAGATGGGGTGGGAGAAGGTAAGACATTTATTAGTTCTTAGCAACATCTCGCACCCAACCCACAGCCTAAAGTAAAATAACTGGCACAAAGAACAAAAGACAGTAACTGCAGTTTTCCTTTCATTGTAGTGTGAATATAATACACTTAGGTTTATACCCAACTTGTGTAGTGTGACATTGTTCTGTATCATAAAGTGAATCCTTTGTTGTGTTCAGGACTGTCATAGAATCACTGTGAATCATTTTGCTGCCTCAGTTTTTGTCCTATGAACAATCACATTCATGTCTTTTTTTTGTCCAGCTGTCCTTTCTGACTACGACAGTGCAGATCCTGAGGAAAACGGCTCCCACTCAGAGGTAAAACACACAATCAGCTGTGTAAAATTCAGACGTGTCTAACACACTTCCATCAGTGAACAAGTCCTACAGAGTCAGTAAAATGTACTGAAGGGAAAATTTGAGAAAGAAAATAAAAAGGGTCTGTATATTTTCAGAGTTTTGTAGGTTTTGTCACTGGACTCACTGGTTGTGGGTAACGTGGGTACAGTGTTTGAAATAAGTTCAAGTCTGAAACCAGAGAAGAAAGAAGAAGAAAGTGGTTTTCAGTGCAGCCCCATTTTTAAAAAATGAAGCAGGTAAAACAAGTTTGCAGGTCTTAAGGTTTGTCGGGGGCTTTGTTTTGTTAAGTTGTGTGTTTTTATATCTTAGCATGAACATTTTTCTGGCTCAATTCTAACTTCTTAATAAATGGGTTTGTATTTTTAATCAGGATAAAAATACAAAATATAGTAGGTGGAGTTTGTGAAAAGATGAATTCCTTGTTCCTCTGTTTCCTCAGGGAGTGGAGGAGGAAGAGGAGGCAGAACAGTACAGCGATGAAGAGGCTCCAGCAGCAGCCAGCGAGCCCAAACCCCCTGCTGCCCAAAGCCCAGCACAGGGAGAGGGTGGAGGGCAGGGGGATGAAGAGGAGGAGGGAGATGGGGAGGGAGGGGGACGGAGTAAAGTGGAGAGCAAAGCCGAGGAGAAAGGAAATCTAGCTGGAGAGAGACAGAGCGGCGACGGACAGGTGAGACTCACTGAACCACTGCCAGTGTGGTCATCAATCAGACATTTGAGTTACAGTTAGATTAGATTACAAGCACAGTGATGTAGAACAGTAAGCTTCATTGCTGTTCCCACACACAGTGCTCGTCTGAAGGCCTGCCCACTGTGTGATTTTGGGTTGTTATCGATATCGTACGGTCTGACACAGATTTTATTAGACCCGTCTCCCACAGTGTGCGATATCATAAACTTACATGGTTGTAGTGTTTAAAGTCTAAAGGCGAGTTAACGCAGGTACACAGGAAGGACCGTGGAGGTGATAAACCTGATAACAGATACTTTTGGATCAATACAGTATGCTGCAATTGAAAGTTGATTCAGTACATTAAAATGAAAGTATGACTAAAATAAATTATTTTCTCAGTTATTTTATTTCAAATACTAAATCAGAAATGCCCAGAAAACACCGTCCTCTGAAAAACACAGGCAGCTTTTAACCAGCCCAGAGAGGGATGTGCTGCAGTGCTTACCTGTCATTGCTTGCTGAGGTTTGAGGTGCCACCAGCAGATTTTGCGACTCAGTTGTGTGTTTTCAAGCTGCTAATGCAGTGTAAAGAGTTGTTGTATGCAGTAGTCCAACATTTCTGTCAATGTGAATGTTGTGTGATTGGGGAATGTGAGCTAGCATGAGAGTAGTCATGAAACACATAAGCTTTGCCATGTGATGCTCATATGTTGAACAGTTAGATGCTGTTATCATGATGCTCTCTTCTCTTGTAACTGATGCAAACACGCATGTAGGAGTCCACCGATGACCCTGAGACAAAAGCGGGAGGCAAACCCGGTCAGAAGCTCGATGATGACGAGGACAGGAAAAACCCGGCCTACATCCCCAGGAAGGGTTTGTTCTTCGAACACGACGTCAGAGGACATGCTCAGGAGGAGGAGAGGTACGGGCACCAGATTAGGTAGACGGGTCAACAGGGAGTCCAGTGTCCAGAAAAAATAACTCCATGAACTGCTGTGTTTTACATAAAGAGGAAATAAATAGTTTGAAATGCTGCACATAATCATCCATCAGGAAATGGATATTAATAACTACAGACGAGTTGTGTTTATTTTCCCACATGTCAGTTCATAAAATATAAGATTGGTTTTTTGCTTTTGGCCGTGGAAGTCACCAATGCTGGGTGATGGACCCAGTTCTGAGCAGATACCTTTCAACACTGCTTTAATGCCATTTTACAGACCAAATGAGTCATAAGATGCAGAAGACAAGACAGTCAGGATTTTCAGTGGAATGGTCCTTTGATTTCATCGTGTCTCCCTGCCTCTGCCCTGTCAGACCTAAAGGTCGAAACAGGAAGTTGTGGAAAGACGAGGGTCGCTGGGAGCACGACAAGTTCAGGGAGGAAGAGCAGGCGCCCAAGAGCCGCGAGGAGCTTATCGCCATCTACGGTTATGATATCCGAAACGGCGGTGGCCCCGGAGAGCGGCCGTACAGACAGCGCAGGCCCAGGTAAGCACCACCTTACCTGAGAATGGACACAGCTGTACTTCAGGACCCCGCTTTAACCTCACGTTTGTACTACAAACTGTTTCAAACGCTGCGGTCTACCTGAGCCGCTGTACCATCACTTTGTCCAGAGCGAGATAACTTTCGCTTTGTTGGCTCCGTAACATCGGCAGCCTGCTGAAATGTGCACACTGCGACGCAAAGTCAGACCTTGTTCTGTTATTTACTGGACACAAGTGATGATAAGATCTAGCAACAGACCAAACCTGACCGCACCCAGTTGTGATGTTAGCTGTGGTCAGAGGTTCAGTAGACTTTCACCCCCTCATCGCTTCGAAAATCCAGTGAGATTCTTTTTAATTTCCACCTGCATGAGTTTGATCTGTTGAATCTGAACGTTGGCGTCTCTTTGTCTCTCTGCAGACAGAGTGTCTCTCCCAGCAGAGACAAACGATGGAGAGAGGGAGGAGGAGGAGATCGACCGGTCCGATCCTGGCAGAGCGGAGGAGCAGGTCTGAACCGAGGAGGAGCTCCTCCACCTTCGTCTGTGCAACCCTCCTCTACATCCCCTTCCTCTCTCCCTCTCTCCCCTGCTCAGCGCAGCAACAACTCCTCTAGACCGCCTCCCTCCCGCAGCAGACCATCCCATCAGAATCCAACACACCTCCCGCCTCAGTCCCACTACAGGAATAATGAATCAAACGCACCCCAGATGCATCCCAGAGAACGACAAGGCCCTAAAGCTCAGTTGGAGACTGTAGGAGATAGGGGGGTGGTCACCAGGGGAGGCCGTGGTGGTGGGGCAAGAACGGGTCCCTCTGTGGTCATTGAGAACAGTACCGTCAGCCAAGGAAGTGTTGCAGATCAGGACCTGAGTTTAAGTGCTGTAACAACGACAGCGTCGTCACAGCCAGGCGATTACCGGTCTGCTTCACCTAGACGACAGCAGCTGGAACAACGCGGGAGCGCTGACAGATCTGTATCTGGATTGGCTGCTTCCTCTTCTGCCTCTGACTCCTCCCTTCAGTCATCAGCAGCAGGGACCAATCGGGAAGCCTCACCTCCCACTGAGCGGCCAGTGGAGCGTAAATCTTACTCACTGGCTCGCAGGACTCGCTCTCGGCCCGCAGACCTGGGTAGCAAACAGCCGTCCATGGAGGAGTCTGCAGCAGGAGGGAATGCCTCCTCCCCCAGCAGTGTCGGGGGGAAGAGCTGGACGGGAGGAGATGCACCGAACCAGGTGGGAGGAGGAGGAGGAGGGCTGCCGGAGCTGGACCAAGACGTGGCTCGACTCAGTCTTGCAGGACAGAGCTGGAGCCAGAGCCCCACATCATATATCCGCTCTGAGATGAGAGGTGAGTGAAGCACACCTGTACACCGGAAAACAAAAAAATCTATCACTCATTAACATTGCCAGAACAGATCACAGATGGTTTAAATCAGGAGCAACTAAAAGGTCTTTAGTTAACCTCCAGGTCCAGAGCCCATGTTAGGCTCAGGGAGGCCGGACCTCCAGGTCCAGGCCCCTGGAGAGACGTGGAAAACCCTCAGTCAGTGAGATCTTTGCCCTGGAGCTGTGAGGCAGTCGAACACAGTTGGAAGGATGAAGCCGTCACTCACAGACACCTCACACTTTATTTTCATATATATTTAACACTGCATTACAAACCCATGAGCATGCAGACGTCACAGTGCAGGTTCAGGTGCTCTGCTCATACTGAAGGATAACCTGAAGCTGAACAGGATAGTAAAGCAGAGTCGGGGTTTGTAGAGTGGACCTAGCCCGTCTGTGTCCCAGTGAAACCAGACAGACTGATTAATGTTTCTGTCCACAGGCCTTCCCAACACAGTGCACATCCCCAGTGGCCCGCCTCAGTTCTCCAGCATGGAGGAGATGGGAGTCGGCTCCAATCGAGCAAAACGCTACTCCTCCCAACGACAGAGAGCCGTACCTGAGCCGGCGCCGCCCATGCACCTGGGAGTGATGGAGGGACACTACTACGAAACCAGTAAGATGATAATGTGATTGGTGAAAGATAACACACTGGAGGGCAGGTTGAAGTGAGCAGCCTTTATATTTCCATCTGAGCTCAGTCTGATGAAATCTCCTGTGTAATAGGTTGGAGCAGTCTATACGTGGCTGTGATGGGACGTCCTGTAATTTAAAAACATCTTCGTAGTCTTTCCTACTTATGAAACAAGGAAAAGATAAAGTTTGAGAAGCGCTATATGTAAGCAGTCTGATAAACTGGGGTAACTTCACGTATCAATAACTCCAGGCTGTGACTCAGCAGTTATTTCTACCCAATATCCACAAGCTGAACCTGTAAAATAAAAATAAAGTGAGTCAGTGAAACATTTTCCATGTGATGAAGAAGTAAGAGTTTTTGTTTTCCTCAGTAGCAGACGCCGATGGACACGTCTGTTTAAAAACTGTTTTACTCTGACCGACTACATCACATATTGTACATGCATGTGTGTTTTAATTATCTTTCTTGGAAATATCCTAGTAATTTACAGTTATTAGATCATTTTTCACGATTTTAATACTTTACCTATAATTATTAAGGACAGTTTCCAGATAATTGGCTGGAGTCTGTAAATTAAGAGTTCCGAAAAATTGTAGGGTTTGTGTTTATGTAGAAAAGTGTTAGAGAAAAGCTTCAGAAGCCAGGAGGCGCAACAGACAGGTGTGTCAGTCAACACCTGCAGTGTTTCAGTCAGTTGTATTTTGTCATGCTCACCAGCAGAGGTCAGTAAAGGTCAAAGATTACTGTGTTAAAGGTCTTTATGTGCTTCACACTTTCCTGTACTTGAAGTTGAATTGATTTTCCCAGCAGCGGTTTGGGGTTGATGAAAGATGTTTGTTTCTTCTGGAAGGAGAATTGAGGACTAAAGGTTCTGCATTCAAAGCTTTACTTCGTCCAGAGGACTCATTATGCAGAAGAGCCCAGTAATGTGTCAGCAGCACTGTAATGTTATCAGGGCCGAGCTCATTTTAACTTTTGCATCATGTTTTAAAAGCTGTTTATATATTTTAGATCCAGATTTTCCTAAAAATAAACCTTTAACTTGCTGCACTGAATCACAGTTCACTGCCGGTCAAATTCACTTTAACCTCCCTCTGTTTCACAGTGTCATACCAGGGACCAATTTATGCCCATGGGGATGGCCCTGCCCCCATCCCACCGCAAGGCATGCTGGTCCAGCCCGAGATGCACATCCCCCACCCCGGTCAGTGGAGTGTGGTTTTCTTATGTTTCAGAATCTGAATGCTGGCTTTTATAAATGTTTCTGTGTGAGGAACTCATCTCTTGGCCTCCTCTACAGGTCTCCACCCCCACCAATCAGGTGGACCGATCGCTAACCCCGCCCTCTACGGAGGCCCACCTGTATCTCTGTCACCGGGGCAACCACAGCAACTGCTGCCACCGCCTTTCTACCCTCCACCAGGCGTTATGACCTTCCCTTACCCCGCCATGTACCCAAACCCACAGGTACACACTCTTCCAGCTCATAGCTTTATTAAAGTTCACAAACAGATCACGGAGTCAGCGGCAGTCAGCTGTGTGACACCGCGAGGCTCCGGTCTATAATCTAAAACTCCACGTGGCAGCTGTGACTCTGATCCTCGCTCTTTCCCTGTCAGGGTCAGTCCCAGGTGACCTACGGAGGTGTGACGTACTACGACACGGTGCAGCAGCAAGCTCAGCCCAAGCCTTCCCCCCCACGCCGCACGTCTCAGCCCGTCACTGTCAAGCCCCCCCCTCCAGAGGTGCCCTTTGCCTCAGAGTGACCGCGCCCCCTCACCTCTCCCACCGCCCAGTCTCAGCCTCCCTCTACCCTCTAAGGTAAGTTACCATCAATGCGACCTGATGATCTGATCTGATCAGCCTCAGGAGGAATAGAAACTCTAGGCTTTTCTCTCATCTCTTCGTAGGAGCGGGGTGGGAGGGGTCGCTGAGGAGCTGCGGTCCCCAACAGCAGCCACCAGCAGTAACGAGGGAGGGAGGGACGGGTGGATGGACGGGCGGAGACGAAGACGGACCCACAGCATCATTGGCGGTGGAATTTTTCCCTTTTTTCCCCTGTAGCAGTCAGGCTGATCTGCCTTGTTGGCGACGTACCACAGTCAGACTGTTCTGTAACTCACAGGTTCGATTCCACCAACATGTCTCTTAGCAACAACATTGAACCTGAAGTAAAAAAAAAAAGTCTGCCTGCTGTTCAAACCCTTTAGAACCACATTTAACGTCTCGAGAGTCAGACGGACGAGGCCGAACGGCTGCAGGCTGCGTGTCGACATGAAAAGTGAAAGTCTGGTTTAAAGTATTTTTGTCTTTTCCTTTTCACAGTGAAGTTTTCTGTTGAAACAGGAGTCGGACTAAATCCTGGAAACAGCAGTTAACAGGCAATATAAGCGGTTAGAGCTTCTCTGAGGGACACTCTTTGATATGCAGTTATTGTCTCAGTTCACTTCACGCTGTTCATCGGCTGTTTTGTTAAATAGGAAACAAGGTGAATGTTTTCGTTTTTCATCATCCATCATTGTTGTGCTGTTAATACAAGAAGTTTAACCAGATAAAAACTGAAGCAAACCTAAAATAAAGCAGAGTTTATCCACAGATGGAGGGATGTTGGAGGATCAGTGTATATAGTTTGAATGCAGCTCTCAGTGTCATGTCATTACGTTCGTAGGTGACCCGGTGCTCACAGAGTTCACACCTGAAGATCTCTGCCTCCTTCTATTTCAGATACGTTTAACTGACTTTTAAACAGGAAACCTGGATTCAGAGATCTGAACGGCTGCATCCATGGTCACTGTGGTCTCAGTCCCCTGTTTAACATTTATAATCAGTATATAAAACATCTCATAAGTGGTTTATAACAGACTGTACTGTACTTATAATCACTTCCATGTGTTTATTAATGTAACTCCGACTCCTCCTGTGGACACACACAAGTGGAGCCTCTTGTATAAAACACAACTGTAATAATATTTAATATGTTCATAGAACAAGTTAGAATTGTTGACAGATGCTTAAAAATGTTGTTATAGCTGCGTACAGTTACCCTATGGCCTGTTATAAACCAGTTATTTCATCTTAGTAGGACACTAACAGTTATTTTCATTTATCTCTCAAAATAAAACGGCGTCTCCTCGGGACCCCTCATCGCCGTTGTCATAAATCAAGTCCTTAAATTAGAATTTTTGATGTTTAAATTTCATATTGTCTCATTTAAGAACGTTTTTAGGCCCAGAGAGGCAAAAGAGGTTTTCTACAAAAAGCCACAATTAGAAATAAGAATTAATATTTGTGTAGCAGAAATAATACATTTCACCAAAGTCTGCAGATAGTGATAGTTTCTTCAGATGTTTTGTCCGACCAACAGTCCAAAACCCAAAGATATTCACGGCTTTCTCCCTGGTTTATTTTAAAGACTAACCCTGTTAATGTTGTCAGTAAACTGAATTCTTTGGGTTTTGGACTGTGTCAGAGAAAAAGGGAATTTCAGAACTTCAGCAGATAAACTTATTGATTAATTGACTAATTGATTACTCACGAGAATAACTGGCAGATTAATCAATGATAATAATCATTTTTAAAATTTCAAGCGTGAGACGACTGTGACGACTGAAGTGACTCTGAACGTAGAGTATGTGATTCTCTGACAGCAGCTTTTCGTTTCCCCTCCTCCTGACGAGCTCAAAGTTTGATTACCGACACAAACGTTGCACAAAAGCCTGTCGGAGAGAATCTGCTGCTGCTGGGTGGGGGCGTCTATGGATGCTGTATATAGAAATCTAAATGTGTATATAGAAGCTTGAACTGATAAAATAGAGCAGTAAACATATTCTAATATTACTACTAGTGCTACAGAACAGTCGGCTTCTGATTCAGAGCGCATCGGCAGGGACCTCGAATGTGAACGATGGATTTAATGTGGAGAGAAGACAGACGAGCTGCGTGGCTTTAGCTTGGTTTGTTTTCTATTCTTTTCCCTCTTTGAGATGTCTCTGTGTAGTTTAATACTTTTTTTTTGTTTTGATTATCAGCGATGGCAGGAGTGAAACGACGACTCCCTCTCGGCCGCTTGAGACAACTGAGAATCGGTTATCTCAGGTGTTCGACCTGCATACGTCTCAACAAAAATACATTTTCAGTCAAAGATAATCACAAGATTATCTTTTGAACACTTTTGAGTTTTATTTTGAACAATATTATCACCAGTATTCTGCAAGAGCTTCCAAAGTTCCTGAGCAGGTGCTTAGATTTCAAATTCACAAAAAGAGATGATTGGAAAAACACTTAACGTCCATCGACCTTTTCTTTCTGTAAGAATTTACACAGATCTTCTCATTTTGACTCTCACCTTTTTCACATTGGATGAGATGAAAGCTTGAGGAGGGGGGCGGTGAGGAGGGGGAGGGGGGGGCGACGTCCTGGTGTCCTCACGACTGGACACATTGGACACATCCAGCCTGCCGTAGAACAGAGGGTGTAAACTGTGTGACGGCAGCTTCACACACCTCACACACAGGTGTGCTGATCGAGTGAATGGAAGTCAGCGGTAACGTTTGGGTCTGTGTTGAGAGTGAGCTGACCGCTGTCCAGGTGTTTGACCTTTGACCTGAGCTGACCAGTGTTCACTGTGACGGCAGTGCTGTCTGTATGTTTCAGTGTTATGATGATGATGATGATGATGGTTTTGTTTCTGTTTGAATGTGGAGAACGTTGTCGTCCACACAGAGGATCAATAAAGAACATGATGAGAAGAACAGTGTGAGTGGAAATGAGTTATTTTGGTTTTTAATCTTTATTCATCTTTTATTTTTTCCTCCTTCCTTTTCAACACTTTTCTATTCAAAGAACTTTATTGACACAAACGTTTTAAACGGAATACAATTTAGCGAAATTCACAATTGCTATACAGATATTGAAATATATACACGGCCTGGCCACCTGGGTTTAACTAAGCAAACAGGCAAGAGCCTCCTGTTGGATAATTACTGCATGAGCGATTATCTTTCAGCTGCCAACAAGTTATTTAACCTCAACTGATGCAGTGAGTAGCTTCTCATTTCTTAACCGTGTCCAAAGACACGTCCCGCGGGGAGATAAAGGGACTGGGACTGAACAGTCCCTTTATCATCAGTGAGGCTGATCAGAAAAAGGCTTCAGTTTGATAGGGAACATAAAGACTGGACTCTGGAGCAATGGAAGAAGGTCATGTGGTCTGATGAGTCCAGATTCACCCTGTTCCAGAGTGATGGGTGCATCAGGGTAAGAAGAGAGGCAGATGAACTGATGCACCCATCATGCCTAGTGCCTCCTGTACAAGCCTGTGGGGGCAGTGCTGTGATCTGGGGTTGCTGCAGTTGGTTAGGTCCAGGTTCAGCAGCATGATGTGTCCAAAGACTGAGGTCAGCTGACGACCTGAATATACTGATCGACCAGGTGATTCCATCAGTGGATTTTTAATTCCCTGATGACGGGCAGATTCCAAGATGACATGTCAGGATTGATCGGGCTCAGACTGTGACAGAGTGGTTCAGGCAGCATGAGACATCATTTTCACACATGGATCGACCACCACAGAGTCCAGACCTTCACCCCACTGAGAACCTTTGGGATGAGCTGGAGAAGGCTTTGAGCAGTGGTCCGACTCCCATCATCAATACAGGATGTTGGTGAAAAATGAATGCAACACTGGAAGGAAATAAATCTTGTGACAGTGCAGAAGCTTATGGAAACAATGCCACAGAGAATGTGTGCAGTAATCAAAGCTGAAGGCGTCCAAAAAAATATTAGAGTGTTCTTTTCTTTTGGCCAGGCAGTGTATATCTAACTCTCAGCAAACTCAAGAATTAGATAAATTTAGCGGTCCTGACCCAGGTCCACCAAGGCAACGCAACACTCAGGCGCCCAGATGCTGATCAGGACATGGTCACACATAAGAACAAAAGAAGCAGATGCTGCTGTGAGTCATGTTTGCTCATTAAACAAAAGAAACCAGGAGAAATCTGTGAGATTATTTCAACCTGTTTTAACATAAATCAGCTTGTTTCTGTATTTTGGGAGAAGAAAGACAATAAAGCAGGTCAGTGCACTGAAATCAATAATGTTGTTCAGTTTTAAAAACCTTTGAAAGAGCCTTGTTGTAACAAAAAATGTAGATGCTTTTTCATCAGTTAGTGTCCAGTCAACTTTAATCTACTATCCTAAAGAAAACCTGGTTTACAGAGAGGCATGAACGCACAGGTCACAGCAGTGACATGTTGTCTGCTCAGTGTTACAGCAGGAACAGATGGTTTTTAACCTGATGCATGTTGTCATCAAATTTACTGATGAGTCTGTTAAGTGTTAATGAGCCTGTGACCTTCGTGTCGTCAGTCAGTTTAAAAAAGATGAATAACAGGAAATAAACAGGGTGGAAAACATCAGGCACACAAATCATCAGCACTGTGAAATAGCCACAGAAATGTGTGTTTTACATACAAGAGAGATGTCCCTGAACTCATCACAAACACAAGAACAAAAAGTACAAAATAAGAGAAACAGATAAACAGGCTTTTATTTTTATCCTGTATCAACAGGAAACAGCCGCACAGTTTTTAAACTGACACAGCTGGCTGTCAGTCATCTGTCCGATAAAACACACAGACACACACACACACACACACACACACACACACACACACACACAGTGTTACTGTGAGAACTACTTCAGTCAAACATTAAGACAGTGAGACAGACAGGTGGTGGGATGTGTGTCAGACAGACAGGTGTGATGTGTGTGTTCAGGTGTGTGTGTGTACTGCTGTGTGTGTGTGTGAGAGAGTGTGTGTGTCTGAACCTGTTGGATGAAGTTGTGATGTTCAGCGGGCCGACAGGAAGTCTGTTTGGATTCTCTGTCGACTTTCACACCATCAACAACAAGTAAGAACCTTTTAATTAACTTTTAATTACCCTTTAACAAAACCCTTAAACTGCTTTAATACACCCTTTAATTAACACTTTAACAACACTGTCATTCATCCTTAACTAAACCTTAGCTAAAACCCTCAAGAAATCATAATTTAACTAACTGAACCTAAATTCAATTATCAGTTCAATTCAATTTTATTTATAGAGCTCCTTTGCACAGTCAAAATGGTCTCAAAGAGCTTTACAGAGACCCAGAGTCTGACCCCAGATCACTTAAGGCGACAGTGGCAAGAAACAGCTCCCTTTGAACAGGAAGAAACCTTGATCAGAACCGGGCTCATATGGGGGACCCTCCTGCTGATGCATAAAATCTGATGGACGGATGAAAGGAGGAAGAGGAGGAAGACACAGAAGAAAACAGCTGTCAGGATTCTAATTATTTACATTACAGTCTGCAGAGAATATGAATCCAACATGTATCTG
>JBBMJY010000010.1:618050-633547 GCA_037833715.1 Toxotes lorentzi | reverse complement strand
GCAGAAGCTTCTGGAAACAACGCCACGGAGAATGTGTGCTGTAATCAAAGCTGAAGGCGTCCAACGAAATATTAGAGTGTCTGAGCTTTTGCTTTTGGTCGGGCAGTGTATTTACAGTGTAGAGTGTGTGTGTGTGTGTGTGTGACCTCAGGTTATGGCATATTCATTTATACTGGGCAGAGAGATTTCTGTCTCTCTCTCTTTATACATTTTTATTTATTTCATTTTCTTTTCTTCCTGATTCTTTTCTTTCATTCCTTTTTCTTTTTATCTTTCCTTCCTTACATCCTTTGTTCTTTTTATTCCTTTCTTTTCTTTCCTTTTCCCTCCATCTTTATTTCTTTGCCGTTTTCCCCTCTTCTTTCTTTTTCTTTCTTTCTTTTGTTCCTTTTCAGACACCGAACACTCGTCCAAGTCCAGTTTTATTTATCCTCCTCCTCCCCACACACCTGCTCCTTACTGATGGGGTGATTGACAGGCTCTAACAGCCAATCAGCTTGCAGACTGTCTGTCTCTTGAATATTCAGCAGCAGCTGCTGAGCACAGAGAAAGGCTCAGCTGTTAAAGGACCAAACCGCTCTTTTCTGTTTAACCCTTTAACTCTCAGACAGCAGATCAACAACTGAGGAAGTTAACAGAACAAAACACAAAGATTTGGAGAGAGTCTCTTTTCTGCTCCTAAGACAGCATCCTTGACTTTAGTCAACACCTTTAGAATTAACTGATTTTCAATAAAATATTTTCTCTCTCTTGATATTAGAATTATTTCCCCAAGAAGTTTCCAGTGAACTTATCTTCACCTGCAGACTCGTCGCGTCGACCATCAACTCAAGGTCAATGATCGTATTTTATCATATGAACAATAAACAGCAAACTGCTGCATCTGCTCTCCCTGCAGCTTCAGGCTAACATTAGCTCGTAGCATCTGTTGGTTATTGATTTTTAGCAGTTTCACAGTCAATTAGCTGCTTGGTGTGTGTGTGTGTGTGTGTGTGTGTGTGTGTGCGCGCGCTAAACTCATGTAGTGAATTAGGGTTAAAGTTAGGATAGGACAGAATGTGAGCGCTCTCCTCTCTGCACTCAGCTGAATGATGGAGGTGGCGTCAGTTTACTGTGACATACTACATGTCACTGTAATGTGTGTGTGTGTGTGTGTTGAGTTACAGTTTGCCGTTCAGCAGATTGTTGTGGTCTGAAACTGTGATGAGACCTGATCAGATTACAACACACATACGCACACAGTGATCACGTACACACACGTCAATACAGGGTCATGTGACTATATTGGGAATCAATAGTCAACAGATGTTTACATGCTGATGTTGACACAGATGAACACACTGTTTTACTTCTGTACAGTGAGGGGACTGGACAACATGTCCCCACTTGTCCTCATTTCCCACCTTTTCAGCCTGAGCTCAGTGTTTTTTGTTTATTGATCGTTCTAAAAAGAACTGTATTGATCTGTGGTTGTGTATCAGAGACCTGAGCGTCGCACTGATAACACACTGACTGTGTCTGTGACAGTATGGATCAGTGGTCACATGATCAGCTCTCCCACCTGTCATCAGTTCACACCTGCTGACAACACCAAGGACTCTCTGTCAGATTCAGGACCAGTCCGGTCCCCTGATTCTGCCTTCACAGCCTCACCTTCCTGACCTCCACCTGTTGCAGTTCTCCTGCATCCACAGGTTTCTCAAACTTACTGCCGGTCTGATATTAATATGATTAATATGAGGCCTGACATTCAGAGCGGAGTGAAAAGGTTTGGGCTCCATGTGACACACTGGGAGCACCTCTGTAAAGACGTGTGACAGAGGAAGTGTGACGCCACAGAGGGGACGTATCATACTGTGCGGCCGTACGTACGTGAAGCGGTCAGGTGACAGGTCAGGTGACGTGACACCAAACACCTGCACAGGAATCCCAAGAAACAGCAGCTGTGACATGAAGGAGGAGAGGAACAAAAACACCGGACTGGATTTCACTGGCAGATACTCAATGGAAAGGACCCTGATCCGGATCAGCTGGACCCCCGTTTTTAACTGAGCTGTGACCTTCTGATTGGTCCTTTCAGGGACATGTCCATGTCAGTATTTTTATTCTGATCATCATCATCATCAGCAGCAGCAGCAGCAGCTTTGTTAATTCATATATAATGTACGTGTGTTTACACCTACATATAAACACACACTTTCATCCCTGAACTGATGGGACATGTCCACTCTGTCTGTCCTCTGTCTGTCCTCTGTCTGTCTTTCTGTCTCACTCTCTGTCTCACTCTCTGTCTGTCGTCGGGGATTTTTCCTTTTCCATCAATTTTACAGCACTGGAAGTAAACGTGCATGCGCGCGCCCGTCCCGTCGGTTTGTCGGGAGCGCGCAACTGCAGCAGATCGGAGCGGGGAGGGCGGGGGGAGTGTGAACGTTACAGTCACTTCTCATTCCACTAATTTAGCAGAAGGGGGAGGAGAGAGAGAGGTGGAGAGAGCCTGGCTGTGTGTTGGTGAGCCGGGGGACCGTGAGGCAGGCGGACTGTCGGAGCCTCTGCAGTATCTGACCTGAAAAAACCGAACCAGCACCGCTGCTCCTGCCGCCGCTGAGAAAACCTACAGCACCCAAACGCACCGGGCCGGGCGGGTTTTCCTCCTCCAGGTGAGAGAGGAGGGAAAAACGCGGACGCAGAAAAAGGAAAGGCTCCTCTCACGTCGACCCGCCGCCGTCACTCATCGCACATATCACGGAGACGTCGGCACGGTGTCCCGGTCACCTCACGGCGGAGACGCAGGGCGGAGAAGGACAGCTCTGTTTGCGGTTGGTGATCTCGGTTTTTCCGCCTGCGGATCGTGCGCTCGGTGCCGGAGCTCCGTGTTTACGCTGCGGCTGCAGAGGGAGCTGAGGTGGGGGGGGCGGCGCGGTGAAGCCGGGGAGGAGCAGCTGAGAGCTGCGGCCGGACGGTGCAGGTCGGTGGGAGATTGAAGGGTCAGTATCGCGGTGCGGTGATCCGCACACACACCCCACTCACCCCCCACACCTCCACCAATGGGGTAAAATCGGGTTGTTCTTCCGGAGAAGCCGTGAGAGCCTCGGAGGGTCCGATCACACCTGCTCACACCTGCACACCCCGACCTGCAGGGCCTGTATGATGTAGGAGCCACCTGCCCTCCCCACCTCTGCTCTATCTCTGCATCATCATCCTGTAAACACCCCCCTCACACTCCACAGTATCAGTCTCCGCCCCTCCACCCCCCACCTGCGTCCCACCATGCCGGCGGGTATGAAACCGCTGGAGAAGTTCTTGAAGAAGCAGACCACGGCGCTGACCCGGGCCGGGGGCTTCGTTGGCGGGGTGGCGGACAAGGCCAGCGGGGGGACCGGGGCGTCCCGCCGGAGGGCCAGTCTGTCCCGGGTCGTACCGTTCTTCAGGGAGACATCTCCAGAGAGCGGCCAGGCTCGGGAGGTGTTCAGGTGAGACATACATGGAGTCTGCTTTTTCATGGGGGGGGGGCCTGATTGGACTCTGACGCTGGGTCTGGGTCCGGGTTCCAATCACGGCCAGAGCAGTCCAAACCCTGACCTGAGTCCAGCCTGTGAATCCACCATGTGGTCCCACATGAGCCGCTTCCTCGGTATCCAGCAGGTCACAGACTCTCAGAGAGTTTGAACCCAGTCTTTCCACAGAAAGCTCTGAAGTCTGTGGAAAGACGAGATCTGAACATTCGATTGAGGAAATCTGCAAGATCCTGAAACCTCGGGCCTCAGGGCAGTTGCTGGCTTTGCTCAGTTGGTGATCCAGCCCTGGATGAACCAGTTTATTTTGATCATCCTTTAATGGTTGATTAATTAGGAAGATCGTTGGCAGATTAGTGGGTAGTTAATCGTTAGTTGCAGTCCTGGGTCATGAAGCCGACCTCAGTCTGAAAACGTCACCTTCAGCTTGTTAATCCTGTATCTGTGCTTTTATCATTTACATAAAATGAGCATTTTATATTTTCTGACATTTCATTGATCAGAATCATAACTGGTCAATCAGTAAATATGATCAGCAAACTAGGACTGATTAATCGTTTGGTCAGTAAACAGCTCAGTTCACCGACGTGTTTATTTCCATCCGTTCTTTAATAATTCTGTCGACTAAAGATACAACATTGACAAACTCTGAACTTTGACCCCTGCAGCCCTGACAGTGAGGACCCACCGTCCTGGCCCTCAGCTACTGGGACCGGTCTGGTCACGGTCCCCAGTAGTGCTAATGGCTCCGGTTCTGGTTCTGGTTCTGGTTCTGGCTCTGTCTCCGGAGGAGGAGACGTCCGAAGTCCGTCTCTGTCCAGTGACGAGCAGAGCTCTGAGGCCAGTCTGATCACAGAGACCAGCAGCAGCGGGGGAGGAGGAGGAGGAGGCGGGACACCCCTTCATCCCGACACACCGGACAACCTGACCCTTGCTTTGCTGGACAGCGTGGCGGGAAAACGTTACGGACACTGTACAGGTGAGAAGCTCTCTCGTTTTGTTACTGAGGAGGTGAGGGTACGTCGCCTCGCTGTGACAGCCTGAGCCCACATCAGCTAAAACCACTGTTAGCCTGTATTTGTTTGCTGAATCAGCTCCTGTCTGCTGTGAACCCATGGATGGACAGACACGTCTCACTGGATCACCGTGATCCTGAAGGACTCTTAAAAACAGCAGGATTCTCAGTGAAGTTCTGCAGCTTGAAGAAGCGTCTGTTTTCTGTGGTTTCCATTTGATTTGGACATTTAATTGTGATGGATGTCAGAGACAATGACGTCCTCAGGAAGTGGAAGTCACACTGAATATAAAAATATGCGTTTCATGTAGGGCGGTGCGATGCAGCCCAAGTCTCTCATGCTGATTCAGGCCAGTTCATGTTATCTCCCTCCACCTTCATGATTCTTTGCCGTACGGTTTGCTGCTGGCAGAAGCTTCTTGCATCTTCTGAGTCTGGGCTTTGTTTTGAGCACTGCACGTTTGTGGATCTCGTCAGTGGACTCTCTCCGTCCTGTTTGACGTGATTCTTGTGTTGGTGGTAAAAGAGCTTAGTGGTGTTTGAGTCTGTCGTGGGTACCGGTCCCAAACCACGTCCATGCGACAGAAGTCACTGCTCCTTCAGGTACGAGCTCCTGGTTTTGTCCGGCTCAGAATGATCCTGCTCTGCGTCACGTTCACTGTCCTCCATGTTAGTTTTGTTGCACACTGGGACCTGTAAACACCTGTTCTCGTCCCACTCGTTTACACTTCTGGAATATAAAGAACTTTCATGGTTGTTCCAGATGGAAACCACCATGAACGAGCCCAGTTCGGCTCCACTGCTTGTGCCTGCATCTCAGCAAATATAAATACAGCGTGAACCGAGCTGCTGGAAAATCAGAGACTTTACCTCCCCTCACTTTTATTTTATCACTCATTCATTACCTCTTTCTCCAGAGTCTGGGTCTTCAGTTATTCTCTGGTTCATGGCACAGTGAAGTTAAGGGTGAAGACATCACACTGGACTCCAAACAAATAATCAATTAACTAAGAAAATAATGAGCTGATTAATCAGTAATGAAAATTGTTGTTGCCTGCAGCTGAGATCTCTGATCTCTGAAGAGCTTCTGTCTCTGACGAGAGCAGATTGAATTTTATTTTAGTAATTTTAGGATTTGTTCTCGGCCCCTCGAGTCCAGAAAATATCGTCTGTCAGATTCAGCCTGTTTCCTGCAGGAGGGTTTTCATTTTGCAGCTCAGATCATACAGACTGTTCCTGTGTGTGTGTGTGTGTGTGTGTGTGTGTGATCCAGCGGTTACATAATCACTGCCGTCCTCTTTCAGAAACACAGCCTGCTTATTACAGCTGAAGTGGGTGTGCATGCATGCGTGTACGTATGTGTTCCTGCAGGAATGTTTGCCTGCATGCCTTTATGTAAGTGTGTGTGTGTGTGTGTGTGTGTGTGTGTGTGTGTGTGTCTTGAAAATCAACATCGGCCTTTGGAGTCAGAGCTCTGATTGCTGGCTCTTAGCAGCTGCAGGGTGTGTTTGTGTGTTTGTGTCCACAGTTCATTTGGTTTTTACGTTGTATTTTCTCAGAAACACAGAAAAGAACAAATTTAAAAACATTAAAACACACATTTATTGAAAAATAGAAATCTGTAAATTCAGTAAAAGGGAAACAACTGAACCTCTTAAACAGTGGATGGACAGAAAAACATGAACAATGTTTTTGTGTGTTTGACGTAGGACAGAAATGCTGCGTCAAAGTGCCGAGTAATGAATATTCCTCTTATTCCTCTTCATAAATAATCCAGTGCTTCCTCCGTGTTCAACAGACTCTCACAAAGGATGCATTATTATCGTGTGTGTGTGTGTGAGACTCGATCCGTCCATCCGAAGCTTCAGGTGAGGAGCCTGTGGTTGTGTCTTTGTTGGTTGATCATCTTCTTATCGCAGATGTATTCGATGTATTTGTCCGTCCATGAGCCACATCTTTATCAAAAGGAAACATGGAGTCTTTAACAGGTCCTCACATCACTCCACAAACACATTCACCTTCACAGACTGGGTCTGACCCGCGGTCCTTCATCCAACGGCCTGTAGCCTCCAACAGCAAATAAACATGGAACAGGTCCCCCAGTGTCCCCCAGCGTTTTCTATAAGATCAAACACCTGCTCAGGTGGGACGGATGCAGAAACACTGTCGCACCAACAGTTTTTAGTTTGTGAGACTTGGATCCACTCTGACCTGTGACATCAGGTTTAGTCCAGAGTCCACACACTGGACCCCATAATGACAGAGTGAACGCAGGTTTTCATCCGTCCACAGCTGGCACCTGAAACCTCTCTCTGACAGACGTGTGGAGCTTGTTCACGTGGCAGGATATAAAACAGTGAGTCAACCAAGTGTCCTGTTCGGACGGAGTTCAGACTGCAGGACGGGGAGAAGTGTCCCTGCGTCACTGTGAGGGGAGCAGGTAGAGTCTGTGTGGACCAGGTTCCAGGACTGTGCTGAATCAGGATGGTCGCCGACTGAAAACGGCCCCTGCAGACTGATCTGAGGTCTGACCATACGTCTGACTGAGAGGAGAATGTGTCACGTTTTAGTTGTTTTGCATTTGCTTCCAAAGCAGCAGATGTGTTTCGAGTCAGTGGATCATGTGACTTCAGAGCAGCTCCCAGGATAAAATCTGACGAGAGCGTTACACAACGGTAACCTTTATCTGATGTGACGGAACCGTTTCATGACGTATTATCTCAGGAACACGTGAGAATCGTTTTGCAGCACTGTGATGGTGACAGCAACGTGTTCCCATGTCTCCGTTTGCAGCACAGATTTGTTCTGATCGATGTGTCGATTCAGGCTACAGTAGCCCAGAGGGGACAGTTGGTCGCAGGATGTGTGATTCTGTGGCACCTCAGCAGAAACTCAAACACCAGTGAAACCGTTTGACTGATGAGTTCTGAGCCTGTTACAGAATTCATTCCTGCCCCTGAAAAACCCCGAGCAGAGACTCTGAGCCGTGGTCCAAAGGTCTGTGATGAGCAGTGTGATGTCGTGGTCGTTTGTTTCTCACACCTTCAGGAAACTGTTTGTTCTTACACCAGATTAGTTTAGTTCGTACCAGTCACCGTACGAATGGATGGAGCTCATGTTTGAGCAGGACACCTCAGCCCGAGCGGCTCACAAACGCTTTCATCACCAGGAGCCATGTATTTGACAATGATTTCGGCTCCAGAGGAGCTTATTAATCAGAGTTTAATGCTGCCATCGTTAATCATTTGATCCGTAACGTTTTGTCCAAAAACACAGTTCAAAGCCAAAGATGTTCAGTTCAGCTCCCCCTGACGTCTCAGACCTCTTGGTGGTGAGACATTGAGGGTCCCTGTGGTGGTCTGGAGCTGTTCTGGTTCAGCTGGTTGAGTCAGGACTCGGGTCAACCCTCCTTCTGTTTGTGATGGATTCTGAAAGACATCAGCGGACTACAAGTACGATGAGGTGTGAATTTTTGGAGTTTAAGCAGAGTTTGAATTCTGCTTAAAGTGCCAGACAGGTGACCTCAGGTGGACAGGTGACCTCAGGTGACCTCAGAAGTCTGATTGAAAAGCACAAAGCTTTTCATTTGCTCAGAGGTCGGTGAAATCAACTCGGTGGCTTCTTGTGCTGCGTGTGAACCAAGCAGCCAATCGACGAAAGTCGAGAGGCACCAACAACACGAACAACGTGAGCACGGAGACACGGAGTCTTCGTGTCTGCGTCTTGAGTCCACGTCGTCCTCATCTGATGAGTTTCTGTCTCTGCAGCTTGAAAATTACACCGTACTTCATATTTAATTACTGCAGAGCCTGAGCCTGTTGATCCTCCTCTGTCAGTGTGACCCACATCCAGCTTTTATTTTAGCTCTGTGTGTCTGCGTCACACCACAACACACACACACACACACACACACACACACACACACACACACACACACACAGAGTCGTGAAGCCTGCTGCATGTAAAGCTAGTTTTATGTATTTTATGGATATTTAAGAGCTGCCTCTCAGCTCAGTGTTTGTCTGCCTGATGTTCCTCATGTTTGACGTCACTTACCTGCAGTGATGGTGGATTCTCACCTGTCTGGATTTACCTGCTCGAGTCTGGAGCGTCACACACATGCTTGTACATGCACAGCAGCATGTTTTGGATTGTGTGTTGATGTGGAGGAAACAAAGAAGTGCTTGGACTTTTGAGGCAGACTGGTCTCTCTCTGAATCAGAAAATACGGATTTCATGTCTGTGTTCGAGTCAGAGACGAGCTGTGACTGAGTCTGATCCACTTTAAACCAGATCAGACTCAGTTTGAAAGAACCAAACTAAGCAGAACGTGTTTCCTTTGAAGCTGCACTGATCAATACTCTGCTAACTGCTCGCAGCCGATCATGGGCACAGCCAGATGTGATGCTCAGGGGTTGCACAGAGGCCACAGACCAAGTTCAGGACCGGGCCGCTGACTGACAGGTCTGACAGAGGGCGGGACGCTGGGACTGATGGGGTTAAACTAACAGGGTTTCCCATGATGCACTTAGTGTTTGTTTTTGAGTCCTGGCCAATGAGAGGGAGCCTGTGTGTGTATTGTGTTGAAGTTCAGTTGAACATCACACACACAGTGATGATTGAGCTTATTGTAGTTGGTGTGTGTGTGTTTGTGTGTGTGTGTTAGGGTGTGGATGTTTTCAACAGAGTGAGGGTGTGTCAGTCAGACAGGGAGGATTTTATAAAATAATGTGCGTGTGTGTGTGAAACAGAAAGATGATAAGTTTCATAAAAGAGGAATAAACCTGCCAAAGCTTCTTACATAACACACACACACACACACACACACACATGCGCTCACACTGAGGAGCAGGCGTGCTGAGGCAGGTGTTCAGGTGTTACACTGTGGAACAGAATGGAAATAACGTTTCTACAGGACAAAGTCTTTACTGCAGGGTTTAAGACCGTCAGTGTGTGTGCGTGTGTGTGTGTGTGTGTGTGCGTGTGTGTGTGTGTGCGTGTGCGTGTGTGTGCGTGTGTGTGTGTGTGTGCGTGTGTGTGCGTGTGTGTGTACACAGTTTGAACATAGATCATTCTGGCTGCATTGAATTGAACTGAGCTTGTTGAAACAGCAGAATCGATTGTATAGAAAATGAACAGTCTTCTCTACATATGGTTCATGAGTCTGGACGCATGAGTGTTGCTGTCCGGGGAAACCTTCAGTGTGCTGCGATGCCGTGGGTTTGAGTCCCGGAGTCTAATGCGGACGACGAGGAAACAGAAAGAGAAAGCGTGAGCGCGGGGCCTCGTGACAGGCCTGCTCTGTGTGGGAGGAGGATTTTTTTCTCTTTAGAAGAGATGAAGTGAAAAAGCTGCCCACTCGTTTACCTCTCTCTCCTGCTCTTACCTTCCTCCTCCTCCTCCTCCTCGTCTCTCTGACTTCCTCAACCTCTCCTAGCTGCAGGTTTCCCTCGTCCAGCTTCTCCTCTATCAAGGTGTTAGTGCAGCGGTTTGTGTGTCATCCGGTGTTTGTGTATCATATGGGAATGCATGTATTGTGCGTGTGCATGTGTGCACGCAGACACATAAGAGGCTCTTCAGCACCTGTTCACATAGCAACCAGCTCTCAACAAGACATGTGGAGAAGAGGAGTGGGAGGAAGAGAGAGAGGAGAGATGGAGGGAGAGCGGCAGAGGAGGTGGGAGGAGAACGCAGACTCAAATTAAAGGCTTCAGACTGAGCTGAAACACACACAAGAAAACCTCCAACTTCTCTTCTCTGAAATGTGAACTCAGTCCACGGTTCTGTTCGGAGGCGGATTTCAGTCCAGCTGCTGATGATCGGGAGAATCACGGCTAACCCTCCAACAGTGCTGCTGTGTAGCTCTGAAATCAGAATGTTTGTGATCATGTGGAATGAACCTTCTCTCCTGTCCTACCACCTCTGATACATACAGCTTACCTCAAACAGCTGTGCAGGTTAAACGATGTTCAGTAGCACTTCCTGTTTGTTTGGAGGAGGAGCAGGTTAGACAGGTCACAGGTTCCTGAACAGCAGCGCCGCTTCATTTGAAACATGATTCGTTTCTCGTTTGCTAAGTTGTGATGTTATTGTGAACAGATAATCAGAGGTTTGTGTGTCTTTGAGTGAGTCACTGCCGCCGTCTCTCCGCTCGGTTAAAGTCGGCTTCTTCCTGTCTCTGAGCTCGTAGGCGTTCTTTACATCCCATTTGGATTCAGCTGGTCTCCCTCCTCCTCCTCCTCCTCCTCCTCCTACGTTCACACTCTTTCACTCTGTTCTCTCTCCGTGTTCACACCATCTTTTCTCTCTGATGATTTTTCCTGTATATTCATTAGCCTGCGAACATTTTCTGTGTTAATGTTGAAACTGATGCTGATATTTTATTAGTGGGTTGATTCGTTTTCCAGTGTGTGTATCGTATCCTGAAATCGCACATCGACCCAAACTAGCAGCGAACTGGTTTAAAACCTTTACATTGTTACTTCTGGGGAATAACTCTCTCTGTTCCTGGGATTTCCAGAACTTCCCGTCTTTAATAAGGTTTTGTTTTAAAAACAGAACTGCAGATGATCAATCAAAAAATGGTGAAACACTAACTCTTTGCACTCAGCTGCCACAATTCTCAGCATCAAAATTCAAGCTCAGTCGAATCTGAACACACACACACGATGCACATATTTTTAGATTCAGTATAACTTCACTTCCTGAGGATATCATCATCTCTGATGTCCATCCTGCAGAACTTCATTGAGAATCCTGCTGTTTTTAAGTGTCCTTCAGTATCACAGTGATCCAGTGAGAGGTGTGTGTTCATCCATGGTTCACTGCAGACAGGAGCTGATCACAGCTGATTCAGCTGCTGTTGATGGGACAGTTTGACTGAATGGACACAGATACAGGAGAAAACACAGGATCATGTTGAAGCTCACAGCGAAACTCACTGAACACGTTGCATCATTACGAGGCTCAGAATCTCTGACTTTACTGTGACCTGAAAACCTGTGGACGGACACACACACACACACACACACACACTAAACTGGGACAGTTTGTGTATGTGTGTATGTGTGTGTGTAAATACAAACAAGATGGTTGTTTCACAGTTAGTCAGAGAGATCAGCCTGCGAAGCCACAGAGAAAAACCCAAACTCTCCACAACAGCAGCAGCAAAGTACAGTGTAAAGCTGGGATGAACCCAGTATGGCTGATTACAGGACCAGTCTGTCAACACACACACACACACACACACACACATTCATTTCTCTCTCCAGTGTTTCTACTTTTCACACATTTCCCTCTTCGTCCTCTCACTGTCGACAACGTGGTGTCTCTATGGTAACCGCCTGCAGAGAGGTGGACCCCGACAGGACACGCCCACTGCAGCATGCATCTCTCTCACACACACACACACACACACACACAGAGCAGCAGTATATTTCAGTAAATGTGAGCACAGGTTTTGTCTGAGTCGTGCTGATTCAGCATAGTGTGTGTTTCACTAAAACTGGATAATTCTGACCGTAGCTCTGGTTTTACACATGTGGAACAGCAGCCTCTTCAATGTCAGCGATTCAGATTCATGTTGAACACTTTCAGTGAGTGAGCCTGTGAACGACACCTGTCTGGACAGTCACAGGCGAGGTGGCTGACGCCAGGCGAGGTGGCTGACGCCAGGCGAGGTGGCTGACGCCAGGCTAGGTGGCTGACGCCAGGCTAGGTGGCTAACGCCAGGCTAGGTGGCTAACGCCAGGCCGCTCGCCTTACACGTGACCAGCCATGTTTGAGGTGGATGAACGAGGCAAATGTTTTCATGGCGCCCTTTGGCGTCGTCCTTCACCTGCTCACACCTTGGATGTAATCACGGGTATAAATAAGTGAATGGCTGTGACGTGACTCAGCCTTTGAGGTGGTGGAATCAGTGCTGTGGCAGTTTACATTATACTGAATTTCTAATGTGAGACGTTAAAGCACAGGTAACTTCTGTTTTCACCTGTTCTGTTATTCATTTTCTTATTTGTTTTGATGCGTTTGTTCAGTGTGTCTCTGTCTCGTTCGTGCTCCGTCTCTTCAGATAATCTCTGCCTCTGTTCGTGTCTCTGTAGAAACCCTGCTGGATGACTTCATGTTGACACATCCCATCTTCCTGACGGCCGACAGGTTCCAGCAAGTTCTGCTGCAGCAGTATCCTTCACACACACACACACACACACACACGTTCACATGCATAATTACCTTGGCACAATGTGCTCACCGCGCTGTGTTGTGTGTCTGTGTGTGTGCATGGTTGCGTGATGGAGTCGAGTCCAGATTTGTGCACGTGATAGTGTTTGTCAGCCGTCTGTTCAGGGTCCCAGCTTCACTCTGGCTGTTGAAGATTTAACCCGTTTGGTTTGTGTCAGTCTTGTAGCTGCAGGGTTGTGTTGCCCTGCTCGTCGTCTGCAGGCTGACACACCTTCTTCAGTGTGTCCAGAGGAAGGAAGGGAAGCTCCTCCCCGGGTGGGAAACACCACTCACCACTCTCATGGGTGGATATCCATGAAACGTCGCGCTCCCCAGAGGACGAACACTTTAGATTTTGATGGCCCCATGACCTTCCTTCTTGCGCCACCCTGAGGACAAACTTTACGTTTTTAGCTCTGCCACAGACCGTGAGTGTTTACTATGATTGAGGTAACGGTCGTGATGTGAGCAGAACACAGTGAAAGCACCTGAAGAAAGAGACAAACACGAACAGACAGAGAGAAGCTGACTCCTGTGCAGATTATTGTTACGCTGCGTTGTTAAAAATGTAAATGAATCTCTGCAGTGACAGTGATTATCGTCCACTTTCATTCTCACCCACACAGAGAGAGATGGGGGGGTGTAGAAGGACGGAGGCGGGAGGAGAAGAGTGGGAGAGAGAAACACTCGTCTTCATCTTCCTCTGCTGGTTTTTTCCCGTCCTCTTCATCTGCTTTCTGTTAAAGACAGAAATGAAAACTTTCAGGGACTCGTTCAGTTTGTCAGTAATCACTCATTCACTCATTCATTCATTCATTAACTGGTGAGAGTGTCATTCCCCTTTTTCTAAGAGTCATAACTCAAATGCTAACACTCAGACAGCTGAATTACCATGAAACACAGGGACTAATAGATAATCAACTTAAAATCCAAATCACAGTTTATTCACATTCTTAAAGGTTAGAACTTTAAAAACAACCAAGTAAACGTGTAAAATTATGATTCAGATTTCACACCTAACAAATCAGACACCACATTTAAGGTGTGGACAATAAAAGGAGTAACAGCTCTATGTAAGGTGATGAAAGGGAAAACGCTTAAACAGAAACCAGATTTCTATGGGTATCTACAGACTTCATTTTACAAATGAATATTTATATTAATAAGGAAAGATCACTCCCTGTTTGTACATAGTTCATATGCATGTGTGTTTGAACTACTGGCTTTAATTTAACTATTTTATTAATTTATCTGTCATGACCGAAGGCTTGTTTTGTGTGAACAGTTCAGACGTGAGTTCAGTCTGAGAGGATTTTGACTCTGCCCTCATCAGGCCACTGCTGGTACTGCATTCATCAGAGAGAGAGAAAAAATGGTGTGTGCCGTCACTGTTTTCAGTGATATGTGGGTCATCATGGCGGCGTCTCTGACTCTGTAGTTACAGTTTCTCATCAGAGCTGCTGCTCTCTGAGGCTGAAACCAGGCTGATGACAGATGAGTGGATAAATTCCTCTAGTTTCAGCTCAGCTCTTATTCTCTCTGAGCTCCACGTCGGGAGCTCCACGTCGGGAGCTCCACGTCAGGACCTGCACGTCAGGACCTCCACGTCAGGACCTGCACGTCAGGACCTGCACGTCAGGACCTGCACGTCAGGACCTCCACGTCAGGACCTCCACGTCAGGACCTCCATGTCAGGACCTGCACATAAGGACCTGCACATAAGGACCTCCATGTCAGGACCTCTACGTCGGGAGCTCCACGTCAGGACCTCCACGTCAGGACCTCCACGTCAGGACCTCCACATAAGGACCTCCACGTCAGGACCTCCACGTCAGGACCTCCACGTCAGGACCTCCACGTCAGGACCTCCACATAAGGACCTCCACATAAGGACCTCCACGTCAGGACCTCCACGTCAGGACCTCCACGTCAGGACCTGCACATAAGGACCTGCACATAAGGACCTCCATGTCAGGACCTCCACATCAGGACCTCCACATCGGAGGCTCCACGTCAGGAGCTCCAGCTCCATGATTCATCACATCGTTCATGCTGGGGGCTGTAGTTCACTGAACTCACAACACACAGAAATTCAAACCAGCTTGTCCGACACCAACAATCATGCATTTCACACTGCTGCCACCTGATTGGTTATTGTATGAGTAAGCAGGTGTACAGGTGTTCAGTTCCTGTACATCGGGGCAAACAGCGAGCCTCCTGAACGCCGAGTGGTTTCAGAAACTCCACACCAACTGAACCTTAACTACACACAGTATCCTGGTGTCATATGTGTCCTCCTTAACTCAGACCTCAGATTCACTCTGGAGACAGAGGGAGGGAGGGGAGGCAGGGTGGGGGAGGCGGAGGGTGAGAGGAGAGAAGGAGGAGGAGAGAGGGACGGAGAGATGGAGGGAGAAACAGAGGGAGTGCTGGACGGAGCAGAGAGGAAGCAGGCGGTGCTGAACGTGGCGTTCAGGTACCTGGACACCTACAGAGAACTGCTGCAGGAGGAGGGGGAGCGCAGCAACAGCTTCCCCAAGGTAACACACTGACTACACAACACACTGACTGCACAACACACTGACTACACAACACAACACACTGACTACACAACACAACACACTGACTACACAACACACTGACTACACAACACAACACACTGACTACACAACACACTGACTACACAACACACTGACTGCACAACACACTGACTACACAACACAACACACTGACTACACAACACACTGACT
>JBBMJY010000010.1:572471-613275 GCA_037833715.1 Toxotes lorentzi | reverse complement strand
GGACGAACACACACCTCTCACTGGATCACTGTGATACTGAAGGACACTTAAAAACAGCAGGATTCTCAATGAAGTTCATCAGAGATGATGATGTCCTCAGGAAGTGAAGTCTCAGCTGTCACAGCTGACTTTGGGGCAAGAAGCCTAGTTAGGGAAGGCACCAAAATGAAGCCTACAGATGTTTTCAGCTGCCTCTGATAATCACATGACCCCCGTCTTGTTGTCCCTGACAGTCTCCTGAACCAAGACGAGGGACTAAACCACCTCAGCGAGACTTGAAACTGGTGATGAGATGATCCTGGTTCATTAGTTCATGGATAAACCTTCAGTTACTGATCCTCTGAGAATCTCTCTGCCTCCAGCTGTTGAGCAGATGTGAAGCTGCTGCAGACAAGTTAGCTCCTCCTCACTAATAAGCACTTCTGGCTAATCAGCTCCATGTTACTGTTAACCTGCCACACACACACTCACACACACACAGACACACACATGCACACACAGGGTGTGTGCACAGTAATCTCATTTAAAGTCTTTTGAAACTGAACGAGTGAAAGCAGAAGAAAGATGTGAGTGTGTGTGTGAGTGTGTGTGTGTGTGTGTGTGTGTGTGTGTGTGTGCGTGCATGCTCGCCCTTAAGCTCTCTGTCTCCATGGAAACACAACCGGAGAAAGAGGGACGGATGGATGAAGTGAATCAAGTGCTTAAAAAGAGGAGAGAGAGAAACGCTGTCACGTGTAGAATGTGAAGGTTCCTCTGAACGTTTCACCTGCGTGATGTTTGGACGTCACCTGATCAGGACGTGAATAAAAACACTGGTTTTAAGCTGGGCCTCTCATGTCAGCCCCAGATGAACACGCCGCAGCAGTGACTCGCTGGTTTGTGTGTTTCTATATGTTTCACAGCTACGACTCACACAGTGACCCGGGGATGTTACATCACATTCTGCATCACGTGCACTCTCACTCCTCATTCAACTTTCTGCTCTCTTTCTGTTTTTCTGTTGTTGTACTGATACTTTTACTTTAATTGAAGATGTGTGACCTCGGTCCTGAGTCAGATCGTGTCTGCAGCTGATTCATGTGCTCAGGAGGTGATGTATTAATCAACTCATTGGTCTCCTCTGTCAGATCTGACCTTTCTTCATGAGAGCTGTAAGACGTTTCATGGTGAACTGGTCAACTTTGAGAAGATGGTGAGTGAAGTCACATCCCGTCCAACGTTTCACTGTAAAAGCGAATGGGCAGGAACGCTCTGTTCTGTTTCTCTGAGCCTGTTAAGTTTTAACGTCAGGTTTGTTTGTACCAGTGTCCAAATCAGATTCATCAAACTGTCTTAACTGGAAACACTTGATGTAAATAGCTCGTGTCAGCGTGATGAGCGTCACCTGTTCACGAGGACGAAGGAAAAACAGAAACCGCTTTATGGAAAAAAAAAGAAGGACGAGTGAGAAGCCGGACGTCTTAGAGATTTATTTATATCAGACCCACAAAGAACTTATTATGACAGGGCTTAATATTTTTACTGGGAAGTCTAATGAACAAATCAGTTTTATTAAAACACTTAAAGTCCTGACACTTGATGACAGATTAATCCTGTTAGTTCAGTTAACCTGTGAAAAGTTCTTAAAGTGCATCTCCTCAGATGCACCTCAGATCTCTGAGGATCTACAGAAGATCGATTTTAAAACCTCATCCCGTCCTCTCATGTCCTCCTGCTGCTTTCTGTCCTCCTCCATCTTTGTCCTTCTCCTCTTTTTCTTTCCTCCCTCTCTCTCGTCTGTTCCCTCCCTCTGCAGCATAAAGTGGCAGAGATGGTGAGGATCATCAGACGATACAGGAGCACTCAGCTAGGTAACGCACACACACACACACACTCAGGCTGCTGCTGCTGAAGTGTGACCTTTGACCTCACAGGCTTCACATCTCTGGAGGAAGAGCTCAGTGTTTTTATGCTTTGTAAACAACCTGCAGGACTCGAGTGTTGCCAGGTTTTCTGGACTAACGTTAAAGTCAGTGAAGTCTGTGCAGCTCAGGAGCAGCATTATTCTGAGCTCTGTCTCCACCTGGTGGTGACACTGTGACACTGCACCTCTGTTTGACGATAACTGATAGAAAAACCAGTAACATCAGTGTTGGTTTGTGTGTTTTCTTTTGTGGTAGCCATGGACACGGAGACGTCCCCCTCCCACCTGCAGACGAAGGCCTACGTCCGCCAGTTACAGGTGATCGACAACCAGAACCTGCTGTTTGACATGTCCTGCAAACTGGAGCCCAAAGACACATAAAGAGACAGACGGGGGAGAGACGGAGACAAAGAGAGGCTGGGATGAAGAGGAAGAGCAGCAGGAGGAGACAGTGTGTGTCCACAAACAATAACGCCAAGAAGCAGATGGTAAAAGGAGGTTCAGGTAGAAAGAGAGGAGGAAAAACGAAGGAAGATCTGCTCCTCCTCTTCATCCTCGTCTACGCTCATCAAAAGAGTGAATAATAACAAGACTTCCCTTTTTCTCACAGAGGAAAACTTCTCCTCACTCCACGACTTGAACGCCTGTTTAGTTATAATTTCCTTTCAGTTTTTCTCAGCTCCTTCCTCCTCCTCTTCCTCCCTCATCCCTCCATCAGCAGCTGTCCACTCCAAACACTGCCAGCAGCCCCGAAAACCACTAACACTAAAACAGACGTGGAGGAAGTTCATCAAACTGGACCAAAAACTCGTCAGGACATTTTCAGTTTGTGGAACCAGGTCAGAGTTCAAACAGGACAGCAGTGAAGACCAGCAAACAAAACCCGGTGATGGTGGATCACAGAACGCTGGACTCTTCTCTCACCCCAAACTTACGTGCATTCATGTGACTTTCTGCACTTTCTCAACCTCCTTCTCTGTGGAGGCTGACCAATCAGACGAGAGACAATCTGACCACCTGACTGACACCTGTTGACCTCTGAACTCAACACAAAACAGCCACAGGGACCTCTGAGTCCATTATTAAGAGTCTTTCTGATTCAGTCGACGCTGAGAGTGTTAATGAAGCCCACTGTAGGAGACGTTTCAGAGGAAATCGGAACCCACGGACGCTTGTCAGAGAACCTTCATTCATGGATCAGAGTCAGCTGACATCAAATCATCTGAGGAGAACCGCAGGGGTCTGAAACGTGACGACAGCCAGAGGAAACCAGACTCGTCCAGTCTGACAGCACAGAGTGAGAATGCTGTCGAGAAACAAGCTGCACACTCGTGGGATTTACGTCCCACGTTTCAGGTACGACGTAATGTTTCTGTTGAAGGATGAGGATTTTCTCCTCGGACTACCCCGGGGAAACTTTCCCCAACAGCTTTAGTCTACAAGTGTTTTGTATCTTCAAAAAGTCTTTTCTCCAGATTCAGGTGTTGGAAAAGGTGTTGTCTTATATTCCAGCCAGTACAGCTCTGTTTATCTACAAAGACTTCTCAACACATCGTACAGCAACTCTAACACCAAATACGAGTTTACGCCCGAGACTCCTGCACTCTGGATTTCATGTCTGAATATATTTTTCCATCAAAACTCTTTTACATCTAATAAAGGACACAAAGGACGCTGAGGATCTGTAACTGAACTCACAGTTCTGTCTGACTGCGTCCATGGTTTACATCAGCGGTAAGGGCTGTTAGGCTGACCTCTGACCTCTGATTAGTGGTTTGTATCAGCTGCCATATTTCACACAGAGCAATCAGGAACATATTTCTTATCCTAAACAGTGGTGGTGAGTTCACTGACAGTATCTCTGACGGACTTATGGACACTTTGAGAGATTGTCGTGATGCGTTCACAGACTCTGATCACCTGATAGGACGTTGGACATTCCTCACTGGATGAGAGTGTGTAGATGCTGGTTTTCTACCAAACGTAGTCTCAGTTTCAGCCTGAAGACGTTTTCATTAAACGTCTCTCACGGTGTTTTATGATCAGAACTCCCATCACATTCACTTTAAAGGACCATACCGCTGTTTTCCTACATTTTAACCCGCTAACGACAAAACGAAATTTGTAAATTTCGGAATAGTTCCTTCCAGGCTTCCAGAGATATCAGTTAATTTTTAGAAAAATCATCTTGCATAGTTTGTGAATTTCCAGCTGGATTGATATTATCGTCTGAGATACATATCAACAAAGATTTCAGCTGTTCAGAGTCATTTCTCTTTGCTCACAAACCCCAAGACATTCAGAACAGATGTAATGTAAAAAAACATCCTGATGTTCTGAGAGGTACGTTCTTTTAAGAGAAGATTTCAGTATTTTCAGATAATGCTGTAAATTTACATGAGAAATGTATTATTATTATTATTATTATTATAAAAGTCATAATTTGAAGGAAAAAGTTTAAAGTTCAGGAGAAAAAGTTGTAATTTGATATAAAGCTGAAAAATCATGATATTTCAAGGTAAAGTAATTTTACAGGAGCGTGGCTGAAATATGAGATGTTTGGTCGTAGTGCTGTTTTATTGGAAGGTTCCCTCTCACCTTCTTTTTCTCCGATTTGCTTTTGGGAAACTTTGGCAGGAAGTTCAGTGCTGGAGAGGCTCACATGTCTCAACAAAAACACAGGTATAGTCCTTTAAGAAGGTGAAGGTGGTCATGAGTGAACTGATAATGACATAACAGCCAATCAGCTGAGTTTACAGGATGACATCATACCAGAGACATAAATACAAACATACGAGACTCGACAGGAAAACGTTGTCTCACATCTGAACGACCAATCGGCTTTAAAGGAAGGACCTGATCGGCCCCCACAGAGCTGCCCTCCCATTGGTCGGTTCAGTGGACTGGCGGGTGGAGGCCTGAGGCAATAACAGAGCGACAGGAAGTGAAGCTGGTTGGTCAACGTCTTGCATCAACGAAGCACTTTTGCCAAACCTCAGGGCTCAGAGACACAGAGAGGTTTTATTTACTCTTTATTCTAAATTTTCAGTAGAGTTCAGTTCAGTTGAGTCCAGTTGTGTTGCGATCGATTGGTTCTGTGTTTGTACAGCTGATCTCACTTCAGTCATATTTACTATAATAATAGAAATTTACAGAGTTGTTGTTTTTCTGCTGTGATCACCACCAGGTCTGAGTCCAGTTTGTCCACACTGACACGTTATTTTACTTTGGATTTACAGCGACAGATCAAAGAATCCGAGCCGTGGTTCATCTGAAGTCACTGAGTCCTAAAGTTAAAAGTGTTGTGTGATGCACAGCTGCTGGACAGAGACCTGTGAAAAGCTGTGAGGCTTTTTAAAGGCAGCAGTGGAGCTGAGCCTGAAACGCTCACGCTTTGTTCTGAAACGCGTCAAAATGAACATAAAGTCTCATGAACTGTGCAAAAGCTGAGAGTTTTACTGTTTATGAAGAATATTTTATTTCTTCTTTACAGACTAAAAAGTTTAAGACTCGGCTCGAGACAAAATGAACCACGATGGAGATTCTTTTTTCTTTTCGTTTGCACTGCGCTGAAGAGTTTTACTCCAAGATGTTGTGTATGTCATGTATTTACTTTCTGCTGCAGCTGCTGCACAGTCAGAAGCTTCCAGCTGTTCCTGAGTATTTCTCCCTAAATTCTGAGCTAAAGTCAGAATCTCATGAGAAACATTTGGAATGAGATCATTTCATTATGCAGAATAAAGTTTCGATAATGTCGTAATTAATGAAGTTATAATATTTTCAGACTCAAGTTGAAGCAGAATGAGATCTTTATCAGATACTCGGGCTTCATGGGTCCTCTTCACGTGCTGCATTAACAAACCTTTGATTCATTAATGTCCATCTCTCATTTACAAGTTTGCAGAGAAATATTTCAGATTCCCAGTCGATGTTTTTTTTCGTTCTTGGATTGAAACTCTTCAGAGCATCAGGACGGTTCATTGATCTGAAAAGCTGTAAATGGTTTGTCGGTGTGCTGGTCTGTGTGCTGGTCTGTGTGCTGGTCTGTGCTCGGCTCTGGTGGCTGCTGAGACTTTATCATTCTCCATCTGTACCATAACATCCTGTTTGTAAAAGCTCAGTGAGGTTGATCCTGTCCAGAAACAACTCAGCATCTCTGAGCTCGAGGTTTCACACACCTTGACATTCATGTTCTTTCACAGCTTAACATTTATTTTGGTAAAAGTGGAGCTTCACCTTCACCTGTAACCACACCCACCAGTGATGTCACAGTGTGCTGACCACACCCAGAGTACAATTCTACATCATTGCAGGAAGCTGAGGGGATGTTCACCCAGAGCGAAGCTTTCTGAGGGATTTAACAGAAATGACTGCGTCTCTGCTGTAAAGGAGCAGTCTGGCATTTTCCTCCAGTTAAATTTGAACTAAAAGCTCAGGACAGGAACATAATCCCCGATTTTCACCGAGAGCTTTTACAGCAACTTAGACTTTGAAGAACATGATGTGTGAATTGAAGCTGTTTGATTCTGGACAAGATACAACCTGCAAAACTTCTCCAGTTTGACAAAACCTTATATCTAAAAACCTTGTTGTCCTCAAAACGGATGAAAACAAATCTGAATTCAAACCTCAGGAGTTTGAAGAGGATTGAGCACGAACTCCCAAAGACACGAGTTCAAACCCCAGAACACAAGTTTGAACTTTAAAGTTCAGACTCCATGAACCCAAATCCCGAGTTCCCGTCTGTACTCCCAAGAACTCTAAAAATGAGAGTTCAGGGTTGAACTCTGGAAAACATGAGTCTGTGTGTGAACACGAAATGAACGCGAGCCATAAACACAGGCTGAAGAGAGGCCTGTAGTTTCCCATGTTTCCAGGTGAGAGTGACTCACCTGGAAAATAATGTGGATTCTGCTGCTTTCTTCTCCGTCTGAGATCAAAATGAGTTTTCAGGACTTTGATATTAAAGGTCTTGTCTAGGTGGAGACGTTCGTGCCGGTTTGGTCGGGTACAAAATGTGAAACCCAGTGAAGATGACATCATCACTAGTCTGCCGGTGGCTCTCTCAGGACCACTTCCTGGGTGTTGGGCGCCTTTTTATGGATCCCACCGTAGTTCTGGGCTGAAACAGAAGTCCTGAACCCGAACTGTCTGTAATCTCGATCGTAGCCCAAACGTAACCTTCTCAACATTAGACCCAAACAAAACTGAACAAACCTTCCAGCTCTTCAGGCCAATCACAGCCCTGTAATTCTGCTGGGATCCATAATTGTGGGAGGTGGGCGGCCTCTTGGGTCGAGGCCGTCCGCTGCGTCGCCTGTAAGAAAATACTGAAAAAATACAAATGTGTATATATTGCAACCCTGTAAATAGGCAAATACTAACGGAGACTCTATTTTATGTATGAGCTGAGAGAGAGTGATGGTAATTCAAGGAGAAATATTTGATTTGGTGTTTTTTATTTGTAGAGGTGGAAGAACGTGTACAGCGGTGACATTAAGAGAAAGAAATGATGAATTTATGAATATGAATTGTACAGTTACATTTCTTCATTTGGAGTGTTTGGTTGTTTTCTATCTAAAGCTTGGGCTTGTTTCTGTTTGGTTTTTTGTACAGAAGTGGTTGTTTACATTGATACAAGTCCTCATTTCTGTGAACGTCAGACAGGCAACGTGATTGGAGCAGAGGTCTGGCACGGGGCGGGGCCTGCAGGGTTGGTGTCGAATTACAAATTATTTCAAATACAGCAAAACGAAAAGCTAGCTAGCTAGCTAGCATCTGTAACGTAGGCTGCTGTGGAAAAATGAAATGTTCAGATTTAAAGTGGGAACAAGTTAATATGGGAAAACAAATTTGAAATTTCATGAGTAAAATGTTATTAGAATACCATAACTGCAAGAAAAAAACATTTTGAGCCCCAAATTTATGAGACCAGCTTTGATATTGATTTTAACTTTTAGCACAAAATTATGAAAAAAAAAAAGACTCTAAGTATAAAGTATGGATTTTATTAGAATAAGTGGTACTATGAAAAAATGTCGTCATGAGATAAAGCTGTAATTTTACAGGTTTTAACATTAAACTTTACCCTTAAAATCCTGTGTTCATCAGGTGAGGTTTGTAAACTGACTTGAAGTCCAGCTGAAATGACCGAAAGGACCGGTTCTGGTTCTGGGTCTCGTCCCGTCTCCTGCAGACTTCTGCTCCCTCTGCTGTCGCACTACAGACACTGAAATAAAACCTCTGGACAACAACAGACGCTGCCTCACACTCGTTTTCTCTTTAAGTGTGTTTCAAAAGATAAAAGAAGTATTCCGAGCCTTTAAAGTGGTGATACCACACTGCAGGGGCGTAGCAAGCTTTTCAATAGTGTATGGGGTGTTTCCCCCCGGGGGGGGGCATACACCCCATACACCCTTTTGAAAAAGGGGTCGATCTCCAGCCTTTTTCTTTTCTGCATCTTGTGATACTGCGTGACAAAAACACAGTGGTCACTGATCGATTTGATCAAATTCAATAAAAACAATATTCAGGCCTCCGGTGCCGGTGCTAACCATGACGTTAGCTAGTTCCCGCCTCCTCAGCACGAGCCACACACTCGTTGCTTGTGATTAAAACATGTTAGTTTTACACGTTTAGCTCTTTCATTGCTCTTTGGTTGATGCTTCCTTATTAGTAGAATCAGTAACAGGACAATTTAAAATGCGTAAAGTCACAAGTGTGTGCGTGAGCAGGGGGTGTGTGTTTTAATTCAAGCTGAGAGGGTCCCTGTACCCCCCCCCCCCCCCACCACCACCCCCCCAGGACTGTAGACTGGACGATCGTCCCCCTGAGACGAGGACCGGTTTCCATCCCTGATTAGGAGAAGGTTTATATTTAGGGTCAAATCTGGGGGAAGAGTGAAGGTTGGAGTTTCAGATTAAAGTGTGCTGTTTGCACAACTGCAGTGTGTGTGTGTGTGTTTTGGTCTGATTTCAATTCTTATGTAACAGGTGCATGAAGAGACAGTTATGTCCTCTTACATAATACATGACACCTGTTAACTATACAGTGTGTGTGTGTGTGTGTGTGTAAAATACTCAACTGTAGGTAAAAGTCTGCATTCAACACTTTACATCAGTGAAACATACATACAGAAGTATGAGCAGCACAATGGCCTCTGTCAGCACTGTGTTAGTATCTATCACAGGATCGATCACTTCAGTGTTACAGCTGAATCAGCTAAATCTGAAAAACCAGACCAGTAAGTAACGCACACACTGACTGACTCTGTAAAATGTTTGTGGGAAATGAACAAACAAACAACAACGGGGGGCATTAGGGCTCGTACACAACACAAGGCAAAGAACAAGAGGTGAGATGGGGTAACCCAACTCTGCTCACATCCAGTGAGCTGAGCTGCCACAGGACAAGCTGAGAGGGACAAGCTGGAGTTCACCTGTCCTGAACCGACACACCTGTGATGTCACATATAGAAAGTGGTGGATGTGTAACTTCATTTTTAAACCCATAAGTCAAAAAGTTTATGGAACGAACTTAACTCACTCTGAAATCATGAACCCGTGTTTTCCATCATTCCTTTGTTAGAAGTTAAATCCGTTGCTGTCGTAACCAGAGAAAAAGAATGGAACATTCTAGAGTGTAAAGATTGACAGGCATAGCAACCGTTACTAATGGGGCGGGGCTTAGCCAACTGTCAGGTGATCCAAACCTCGAACTTCAGCCTATCATCAGCCGCTTTGTCCTAAAGGAAAATAAAACTACATAGGATGAGTCAGCATTTTGACTTACCCTGACACAAAGATCAAAATGTTTGACCTTTTGACAGCAGTGATCTGAGTCAGGACACGTGGACAGGACTGAGACAGCAGGACATGTGGACAGCTGATGTATCAGTGACAAAGTGACTGAGTCTGAACACTGGGCCAACCATGGCAGCGCTGACGTGGCTGAGCCTGAGCCCACACACCGTGACACACTGACCATATGTGATGCACATGAATAGATGTGTGTGTGTTCCACATGCAAAGAGTCACATCTGGCTCTCTCCTCTTTCTCCCCCTCTTCCCCCTCTTTCTCGTCTCCCTCCTGAGTCAGAGATTTCTTCTTCTCCACTGTCACCAAGCACCATGAGGGTTTCTGTCCGTGACACTGTCAGGTTCTGACCTTACTCTGTGAAGAGCCAAGAAATAATGTGTTTTTTGATTTAGTGCTGTATAAATAAAAGTGCAGTGAAAGTGTTGGCTCAGCCTCAGCCATATCAGCACTAACACAGAAGTCAGGGTGTTTCAGAAAAGTAAGGGCGTGAGCACATTTGGAACGTGAGGATATTTTCAGTGACACTGTGCTGCTGCTATCTTGGTCAGGTTTGGAAAGTGAAGACAAGATTTCACAAAGATAGACACACACACGCTGGATGAGTGACCCGATCTGTCAGCCACTCATACTGCAAACACACAACCTGACCCCCAACACAGACACACACACATATTTGGAGAACCCCCACCACCTCCCTCCCCCACAGTAAGGCCTTTAAATAGAGCTCCACTCCGGCTCTTCGGCCTCGGTGATCGCATCCCTGCCGCCGGCAACTCATCTTCACAAGTTCTCCTCAAATCCCAAAGCCAAGGTAGATATCAGCTCTCTCACACACACACACACACACATTTCAAAACACATAAAATATCGTGTCATTTTTACTTTTCATATTACTTTGGCTTTTGATGACTGACTGTAAAAATACTCAAAATAATTAAAAGATGTAAGAAAATTCCAGAACCATCTTCCTGCTGCATCAGTTAGATTCCAAGCCGTTCAGTTTTTCTTGAATGCTCCATGTGCATGTCCATGTCCATGTGCATGTGCATGTGCATGTGCATGTCACTGCAGCACATGTCACTGCAGCACATGTCACTGCAGCACATGTCACTGCAGCACATGTCACTGCAGTGACATGCTGGATGCCTGCAGACAGCTGCAAACAGCCCGACGTGTTCAGCACTGAGCCGATCACACGAGCGCGTGAAGGAACAAATGTACTATTTGGAAACTGCAGATTTAAAGCAGGAAACCGGAACACTGAGGTTCCACATGATGTTCCACATGTTAAAGTTAAAAGCATACCAGTTTTTCTAACATCATCTTTTCTTTTCGTCACATTCACAAATTTGAATTTCTTGTGCAAAGTTTTTTTTGTGGGTTTAAAAGCTGACACATGACCAGGGACTTTTCTGAACAGCAAAAACTAAATACCACTGTTCTAAGGTCTGAACAAACCTAAACCATCTGACTGGAGTGGTAACAGCAGTCGGCAGGTTCTTTAAATGAGCATATGCAAACTTAAAAACACTTAAGAAGCCTTAAGACTTTACACATTCAATTAATCTGGATCTTCAGTAAAACCTCTTCAGTATCACAGTAAATGAAAATGATTGAACACTGTACAGAGAGCACAGGAGCCCTGAGAGCGAACACCGGATCATGTGCAGCATAGAGAAAGACGGTGCGAGCACTGGCATTAAGTGACATTCTGAACATCAAAAATACAAAGGGTTCATCCTCTGAGGAGCATAAATGTGCAGTAATGTTTTTAGGAAATCTGCATGTTAGATTTTGATGTTTCTTTAGTTGTGAGGGAAATTTAGGGCAGATAGTGGAGTAAAGGTCAGGAGGGTCACCAGATTTATTGGGGATCATCCTCAGGGAAACATGAATATCCACAGTGAATTGAATCAAAGCTTGGTCTGAATTTTTGAAGAAAAGTTTTTCTCTGGACCAAAACTGTCCAACAGACCAACATCACGCTCCTCGTGGGACAAAAAGGGACACAGATTTTTGGACCCTGTGCCCCGGGCATGACTCAGTTTGATAAATCAGCAGAACATAAGCTCGAAATGTGACCTGGAATCCAGTCACTCTCAGACACATCGCTGCTGAAGTTTCTGAGGGTATGAAATGAGCTCCTGTGATCAGATGCCTGTTGCTGACCCTCCACTCTGCTGGTTCCAGGACCTCTCTGCGTTTTCTGCTCTCTCAGCCTGAATTCCTGCCAGAGCCGCCTGCTTTCAGTGGATATCAGCTTCACATGAACAGATACCAGCAGGCAGTAAAATTAGAAAGCAGGGCAGCCTGGCACGCCAGAGCTTTGTCCAAGATTATGAGCAGGTGTTGGGTTCAGGTGGATGGTTTCCATGCTGAGAGAAGGAAACGGCGTCCAGACTCAGCGGCAGCTTTGATTTCACTCTCTCATCAGCAGAATGACGTCCAGCTTTACACGGTTTCTCTAATGAGGAGTAATTCAATATTGGCTCCTGTTTTTTTAATGGAAGTGATGAGACTGAGCTCCAGCCATCCACAGTAAATTAGTATGTCTGATGTGATGAAAAGATCTGAAACTTGAAGTGGATGAATCCAGATTTAGAAAACACAAACCGATCCCTTTGAGGGACTTAATTAATCAATTAATTAAGAGCTGAGAGGGTCTCAACACAACCACAAGAAAAAGTTTAATAAAAGACAGTTTGTTGGTTTGCTTGTTTGGAGGCTGAAACACCGTCTGTCTCTGCGTCTGCAGCCTCCTCAGCAGACATGGAGCGTACCTTCATCGCTGTGAAGCCCGATGGCGTCCAGAGAGGACTGTGTGGTGAGATCATCAAGCGCTTCGAGCAGAGAGGCTTCAGGCTGGTCGCTGCCAAATTCTTGCAGGTAACTATGACGATCGTTTTTTTCAGTGAACGATACCTGTAAGGTTACTGAACAGAAAGGAGCTCTGGAGTCCCGGAGGTTTGTGTGGGGAACCTTGGAGCCACAGCTCTGAACAGCCCCTCTGAAGGTTGCTGTCACTGTCAGAGTGGAAGAATGAGTCCTCACAAAGACAGAAGTCCACAGAGCTGGTTTCAGATGACGGGGCGGGGGCGTCGGTGGGCGGTTGTTGAATGTTTCAGCTTCAGTGAAGGACTCACACTGGGATCATGATCACACACTCCGTGTAGTTAATCCCATCTGATCCCACAGTGTCAGGTGGATTAATAATCTGTCTGCAGATTCCTGTTCTGACCTGAATGATTAATGTCTTCAAAAGATAATCAGAGCAGCTGCGATCAATATAGAACCGATTAAACAGCTGCTTGTTTCAGCACTAACTGAAACATTTAATTAGTATTAGTTATTATTTTGACTTTGTGTGTGTTCAGGCCTCTGAGGACCACATGAAGAAGCACTACCTGGACCTGAAGGATATGCCTTTCTACGCTGGACTCTGCAAATACATGTCCTCTGGACCCATCCTCGCCATGGTAACACAACATGCACACAATAAACACGCACGCACACACACACACACACACTCAGATACTCAGCTCCTGTCATTCAGATATCTTTCTCTTTATATCTCTTTCCATTTCATCAACACTCTCTCTCTCTCTTTGTGTCTGTGCTCACTCGCCCAGCTGTCCTCATTCTCCCTCCCTCTCTCTCCCCTCTCACACACTCTTGTTTTGAAGGTCTCTCTCCTTTTATGGAGCAGACGGTGGTACACACTGACCGATCACACATCCTGGGGTGACTCTGACAAACACTTCAACATGTTCTCAGATCTGCTGATGAACTTCATCAGAATAAATCAGCTGATTGTTCAGGATGAACACAAGTGAAGTTTGCTTCATCAAATCTGACAGAGCGCAGTTATTATTCATTCACTGTTCCCTGACGTGCTGCGTGTAAAGAGTTAGAGAGTGCTGGTCACATTATTACTGTAAGAGGCTCAACAGTCGTTCAGACTGATCTGAGAAAACTGATTTGAACTTCTTTGTGTATGAGGACAGGTGTTTCTATTATTTTGTCCACCCCACTAATATCAGTGAGGAGGGCTGAGTAACAGGAACACCTCTGTCCTCCAACATGATGACAACCAACACATGTGAAACTGTTTCAGCACAAACTGAAGATCAGAACCTTCAGGGAGGAGGATTCACCCTGATGCCTCCCTGACCACACACCCGACAGGTGTGCTGATGTGTGTTTGTGTGTTCCAGGTGTGGGAGGGTCAGAACATTGTGAAGCTGGTCAGGATGATGCTGGGTGAGACCAACCCCGCTGACTCCAAGCCCGGCAGCATCCGTGGAGACCTGTGCATCAACATCGGCAGGTGAGCAAACATTAACACACACACACCTGTCAGACTGTAGACTTCATTCTCCAACAGCCCACTCTGAAATCTCATATCTTCTGCACTACATGCACACAATACTGATGAATTATCAGTCTGCTGCAGACAGGTGAAGTATGAGGCACATCAAATGTTCAGAAAATAAAACTTCTCCTGGTAAATCCTGAGATTTACTGACTCAGAAGTTAAAAATTAAATTTCAGGGTTTGAGAAAACAAGTCAAAATGACAAATCTCATAATTCTAAGCTGCTCTCTAAAATTACAATTTAAGTTATGAGAGAGGAAATGATGAAAATAGTAAATATCAATCATTAAATATCAGTTAAAAATGATTCAAAATGTATTTTAGTTCTAAAGCCAAAATATTGAGATTAAATCAAAAGGATGACTTTGTAACTGGCAACTCTGAAATACTTCAGACTAAAGACCCCACGTCAGAAGTCTAACATTTTAAATCAACATTATGACCCAAAGTCATGATGCTGCTGAGTCCAAATGCTGACATCGAAGTCTATGTGACGTGCTCAGTCAAAATGAGGCGAGTTTAGGACTAATTTACTTTACTCGTCAAGTCTGTGCAAACTGACATAATTTGATTGTGAAATGTTTTCTCAGGAACATCATCCACGGCAGCGACACCCTGGAGAACGCCAAGACCGAGGTCGCCCTGTGGTTCAAGGCCGAGGAGTTCGTCTCCTACACCCCCTGCGCCCAGCCCTGGCTGTACGAGTAAACCGGCCAGTCAGCAACCAGTAAACTAGACCCAACTGGACACCACCCACCCCGCTGACCCCACCCTCCTCACACCTGCCCCCCCTGCAGTCGATCCTCTGACTTGGTTTTCACTCATCAATCCAAAACATGTAGCACTTATCAATAAAGTCTCGTGTTAACAAAATCAGTCTCTGAGTATCAGTGTCATAAAAGCAGATGTAACTTTTAGCATGTTCATCACCTTAGCTTAGAGCGGTAGCATGCTTACATCTGTTAATTAGCACTGGAAATGATTTATCAATGAATTAGTCGATTAATCAATGGACTGATAGGAAATCTGTCAGCAGCTATTTTGATAATTGTTTTACATTTTCGAAGCAAAAATGTCAAACTTCTGCTGGTTCCAGCTTCTCGGACGTGAGGATTTGATGCTCATCTTGTGAAAATCTTTCATCATGAGTTCTGCAGGCACTGGCTCATAAACCTAAATGTCTTAGAGTTTGAGTGGTGAATCAGTCATTCCAAAGGAAAAACAGTGTCCCTGCTGTTCTTTTACTGAGAACCAAGCAAAACCGTGCTCAGAGAATTAAAGAAGAAAGTAATTGTTCTAGTGATTCCAGCAGTGTGGCTTTGCACCTAATCCTGAAAACTCAGTTTAACCAGCTCCAAAATGTTGAACCTTGTTCTTTGCTTAAAAAGGTCTCAGTAATTCAACAGTCAGACTCTGTAGTTTTTATCAAGCGTTTGTCAAAGATGAGGAATTTGGTGCTCTAGTGAGTATTTGGGGCAGCGGGGATATTAACAAGGACAAGAGTGGACTCAGAGCACAGTCAGCCTCTTATCCACACACTACTTTAGTGGCTGCTTTTAGATACTGGAGCAGTAACTCTATACAGTAATGTGGTACCAGTCATCTGGCTATAAATGAAATCAGCAGACAAAGGAAAGAAGGGCTCAAACAGACCCATCAGCTGAATCCTACCCTCTTCAGCAGCTGACCGAATCATCCCAAACATCAGGCGACCGCAGATCTGCAGGGTGGAGTCCAGAGGTCAGGGAGGGAACTACTCCAGACTCAGATCCAGATCTGCTGAGGAACTGACACTCCTTTCCTTTTACAGGTGTGAATGTGAGGAGCAGAGGGAGCACTGAAACTGACAGAGGAATCCAGCTTACACCATTAATGCATGCAGCTGACTTTTGATAATGTTATTTTGCTGATGATATTAACATTTCCCTCTCTAAGTATCCAGCTGTGCTGCTGCAGCAGGTTCGGTTTTCAGTGCTTCTGCTGTTCTTGGGGAAAAAGCCTCTAAGAAAACACAAAATGTTTGGAAAACTTCCTCTTAACACAGAAGTTTCTCCAATGTGTTGTATTAAAATGCAAAAAGTTTGTCCCAGTGCAAAACTCAATGATTAATAATTTAAAATTCTTTTAAGACATGTTCAGATTGTCTCGCCCACAGTCAGCTGGGATAGGCTCCAGCGGTATAGAAGATGGATGGATGTTCAGATTGAGAACAGACCATTAAAAAAATCTAAATAACTCAGTTAGTTTCTTTTTATTGCATAAAAAATGTAAAGCAAGTCATTTATTTTACACCTAAATGTAATTTCTTCACAATCATGCTCACAATTAAAAAGAAGCTTCATGAGAGTTAACATCAGAACATACCTACATTTTTTCTTATACATTTACAGTATATAGATCTGTATCTATATATTTTTTCAAACATTAGTGTGTCTTGATAAGAGCTCAGTAAACATCTAGTCCACAGCAGGAACATGTGGACAACATGGACATGAACAGTATTTTTCAGACCTCACATTTTCATCCACTGGCACATTGTAAAAAACATCCGTCTTGGTTTGGCTCTGCAGAGCTCAGGTTTATGTTTTGTTGGCTCCGTTAGCTCTGCCTTGCAGGTTTTGCAGGATAAATGAAGTCGACATTTACAGATGGCAAGAAAACATGAGACAAAAGCTTATTTGCTTATTTGTAAAATAGTCGTGTACCACAGGTAAAAGGTGTCATCAGAAGCTGGGAGTGGCTGTGGTTGCTAATAGTTTAACGAGGTTTGTTAGCTATCTCGTAATCTCAACGTAAAAGCTTTCTGTAATCGTGATTTCAATATTTTGTTTTCCTGAGATGGCAATCATGTTTCTTAGTAACTGAACTATTCAGGACCCGATTTAAGCCGGATCCTGAATTATATTTAGTCTAATCAGGTCTGGTACAGTCCTAATCTACTGCTGGAGGTCAGTGTGACACAACCAAGACAAGAAATGTTGAAATGTACCATTCGGGAAAGTTACAGATTATGTTACCATGTGTTTTTACATGATCTGAAAGGCCTCCGGTCTTTATTATATCAGGTCTTTTTATCTGAAAATACATTGCTGAACCTGAAGACTGATCCTGATCACCATTAAACTATGTAACGATAAATATACATAACCTTCTCATTTACTCGAGGCCGGCGAACAGATGTGTTTTCAGTTGCAGTCACAAAGTAACTGTCACAAGATTTACAAGCATGAAAAACTAAAACGCAACCACTGACAGTCTCGGCTTCCAGACTCTTATAACATTATAATAATATCTTATAATAACCAGTATTTTATATTTTATTTTAGATTTATTTATTTGTATTGTTATTTTTGTCTTTGGGCCCCAAACCACAGTCTAAGAAAACACTGTCATTTAGTAAGTCACTTTGAAACCCACAAAAATCTTATGAAACCCATAAAATCCTCCCTCCCACCGCTGATATACACAAAAACATCCCAAACTGACAGAGACCACTACATTCAAGGATTCAGATCATCAGCTGGGGTCACAGCACATTAATCCTTTAAACTGAGCAGTTTTCCCCTTTAAAACACATCAATCATTTTCTCCTTATACAAAATCTACTGCAAACAGCTGCGTCCAAAACACAGGAACAACTTCTTCACCAGGGTCACAAGACGATTTGTCAAAATCATCCCATAGAAACATTATCAAATGTGTATATATCCTCAATAGATAGCACCGTTATACAAATAAGACAGTCTCACATTATTGGAGATTCACATACAAAAAGGCAACAAACACAGACAACATACACAGCATAGTGCGACTAACAAGTGTGGAATTTCAAAAAACAGGCTCTCACAACTGGGTTTAAAACACACAGGAGCCCTGTGACACATGATTTGTGTGTTTCCACCACGCGTTTCAGAACATATGCCAAGATTATATTACATTAAACCAGATTAAAACAGATTAGAAACGAATTAGCACTTTGATTTTCACTTAGTTTTAAAACGTTTTCACAAATATTAGGTTTAGTAATTTGATTATAATTAGTTACTGTGACCAGATTTCATCTGGTCACAGTAACTAATTAACTAACTAATTAATTAATTAGTTACTGTGACCAGATTTCATCTGGTCACAGTAACTAATTAACTAACTAATTAATTAACTAACTAACTAATTAACTAATTAACAGTAACTAATTTGTTGTTGAAGCGTAGTTTTTATTTCGTTTGAATCTTACAAAAAAAGTTTGTCATCAAATATTTTTGTCATTGACCAAATTAACACTGCTAAATAGATTAGACTGTCGCTTAGACTGTAGCTGCTTCAGTCTTATGTATCTGCACTGTTTACTCTGTGTTAACTAGCAAAGGAATCACCAAAAGCTAAGGGGGCCATCAAGGTCCCTTCTCGGCCCTTGGATCTTCTTTTGACTACATATGAGATTGGACAGGTTTTGATTGTGGTTAACTTTTTTACAAACTACTCAGTATTTATAGATGACACTACAGCCATCTCATCGTCTCTGCACACTCCTGACATATTCAGATTTACACAAGTGGAAACAGAACTAATGATGAACGTCACGGAGGGAAAAGTTCAAATCAACGTGGAGAAACCGAGCCGTTACCGTCAGCACCGTTTTACTCCACGGCTGACAGAAGAGTCTGTCTTCAGCCTCGCTGACTCAGATAAAAATCATCTCTTCACTTTATTTTTCTCTTTCCTAAATCATAAATAACTTTTCTTTGTTTGTATAATAACACTGCATTTCAAGAAGCTTTGAATAAAAATAGTTCATCAAATTAACTTATATTTTATGTTGTTTACCATTGGTTTTTCAGAATGTGATCATCTTTAGTATTAGTTTTCTTTTAATCAAATATATTATTACAATCTTTGAAATAATCTGTCATAAATTTTTATCATTAATTCTTATTTAATACTTTTTTGTGAGGTATCAATAGTTAATGAGTGCAGATGTACATTAAAACTCTTTTAGCTGCTGAACTACTATTAATCTTACATCTTATTCTAAGATGTATTTTGTTGTGTTTTGAGGGAAGATATCGCTTTGTTATGTTTAATCTTTCTAAAAGTGATACAGGGCTTTTATCTTTTATTATTATTACACCTTTTCACACTTCACACTGCTGCAGCTGAAAAATAAAAACATACATTCTTTGCACATTAACAAATCTGTGTCTGATTTGATCTGAAAAAAGGATGAGTACAAGTCTGGGTAAGTTTCAGCATATCAGATTTGCATATCATATTAGTTTATGTAACACAAACAGACAAGTACATGTTGTATAAACACAGATAAATAATTTAACTCTGTATGAAACAGTCTGAAGGCTTGGTCTCACCAGCTTTTCATTTTAATGTGGATTTTATCCTCTAAGTTATGTTCAGCTTTAGTGAACGCTGACATACGAATGAACAGTCAAAACCAGAGGAAGCTAACGGAAGCTAACTGGCTAAGATCTGGTTTTATTTAACCTCATGATGGAGAATAAACTGCTCCATAACAAAGACGTGGCTTAGTCACAGCTACAAAGCTAACGGTACAAAAACGTCTCTTAATAATAATATACACTAATAATAATCTGTCAACTATATTTCCGTTCATAACTGAGCTAACAAGCTTGCTAGCTGATAGTTAGCTGCAGCTAGCTTCATGTAAATCTACACGAGGGTAATGTTCCCGGATAGCTAGCTGGCAGCAGAGGCTTGTTTACTTTCAACAGACAATTCCTGACTTAAAAAACAGTTTTATTACTCTGATATTATATTTTATATTGTGCGATGACCACAAACTATGCATTTGAAAAGACTGACTTTGAACATTTTAACATTGGTCCTCAAATTGGCACCAGTACTCAAAATTATTGATTTATTGCATTTACTATAGCCATATGCTATAATTACTGTGATTTTTGGAAAAATAAGGAGGATGTTTATACGGACAAAAATCCTGGTGAGACACCTTCATCTAAACTTCTCTCACATTTAGCTGGTTTTAAACTTTCAGCCTGACTGATGCTGAGCCCACACTAACAATATATTCTATCTAATGAGTATCTTATTTGAATTTTAATTCTAATAGCAGGAGCATCCTGCTGAACATGGTTCTGTAACACTGCAGATTCAAAAAAACAAAAACAGTAATTGCCACGAGCCCTTGTGGCTGGTTTCTTGTTTCGTGGCATCAGCTCGTCAATCCAGAATCCAAACCACAGCATTCACACACATTAACGAACACATACAGTGATTCTAAATGACTGCTAATCTCAACATGACATTACACAGCATTCAGTATTATATATATATAGATATATATATCAAACACACCACACAAGCACGTACAAAGAACAAAGACCTTGGCAAAAAAAAAAATCATTATACAAAAGTTTTACCTTTTTTTTTTCTGTTGATCCTTTTTTTTCCTCAAAGGAACCAGAGATGAGTAACGCTACTGTGCCTGTCTTCTTTACAATCTTTTTCTTCTTCACTCGTTTCTGTATTCTGGCCTTCTTTGTCCAGTTTGCTCAGTCAGAAGAGTCTGAGGGGCTGTGGTGATAACGAAATCAATGGAATGAAAAGAATGACGGCTCGGTCACACCACCATCAATGACAATGAAATTTAAGGTAAAAGAAAAAAAACGTGGTTTGCTCTAACCTTTAAAAAAACATTATCTCTTCAATAAACAGTGTTAATATCCTGGTAGGAAGCTAGTAAACTATTAAGCTAACTACCCGTTTTCTTTCTCATCACTCCTCCGTCATCGTGTAAATTTGTATAAAGCCACTTTTTACTGTTTTTATCTTTAATTTAACTTTCTTAGATTGTAAATATGCTAATTTTTTTTTTTTTGCACATTTTTTTGTACTTGAATTTTGTGCACGCTTCTTGTTTTTCTGCATGTTTCTCCTGTTTTTCTTGTGAGCTGCCTAACAAGTGAATTTCCCCGCTGTGGGATCAATAAAGTCTTATCTTATCTTATCTTATCTTAACTAGCTTGGTGGCCAGTTGTGGCTGGCTACAGCTAGCATGTTCCCAGCTACAGCTTGAACAGGTGTCCAACATTTGCTGTTTCTAAATTGTCAAATGGGAGGATCTGATGTTTGTCTCTATCACACATTAGTAAACATTAGTAAATACTTTTGGGTTCAGACATCTGAAGATTAATCGATAATGAAAACCTCAGCGAGCTCTGATTCCTCTTAAGTGGAGTAAATTATTTTTATATAAACTTTTATTAACATTTGGCTGGTGTTAAATCTCCAGACTGTAGAGCTAGCTATCGTTAACTGGCTAGTTTGGCTGTGAAGACAGCAGCATGTTCCCTGGTTGAGCCCTGTAGCTCTGAGCGAACAGATTTTTTGAACAGAGACTGAGGCACACGAATACAGGTGTGCTCATACAGCTGCCTCCACAGTGTCCACAGGAGCTGTGGTTAGGGTTATTAACAAATACATTCATTAATAAACACTTCCATCTGCTTACAGCTACATTATATAAGTGCTGAATTACCCACTTTGATTTAGTTATTAGAAATTAAATCCTTGTTTTTTGGTCTGACCAGGCACAAAGACAAAGAGGGAAACACTGAGGAGTAAAAACTGTGGATGGACAGATGGAGAACGGTCGGCAGGACTGGACACTAATGTGTTCACACTGGCTAAAAATGGGTTTTTGACCGAAGAGACGTGGTATCGCTGCAGTAGTCATTAAAAATTCCTTCTTACTGTCCTCTAACATACTGCCAAAAATGTGTAGCATGATTAAAGCATGTCCAAAAAATAAAAATCTGATTTAATCACAGTAGATTCTTTCATGAGGCTTCAAAGTCGCAGTTCTAGAAAAGTGAAGGATGGATGGTTGGAGTGTTAAAGGCAGAGAGGGATGGATGAGGCCTACTACTGGTTCTGGTTGGTGAAGAAATCTCCAGAGGATCCATTGGTTTCTGATTCAGTCCTTTCAGAACATAACTCTGTCCCTTCAGCGTTCTCCACTTTAATCTGTGAACCTGCAGGGACAAAGAGGACATTAGGACATCGCTCTAAGGGCTGCTGAGATCTGGCTTTTCTTCCCCGGGGTAACATGGACACTGACGGGCTTACAGGTCCTCAAATCTCCAAAAACACTGCAGCACATTTTTCCAGTGAGCAGCATTTTTAAGCTATGTCTTAAAATCTAAAGTTCACAACATAATTAGTGTATAAATACCTGCCCCCCCCTCAGTATTAGGGCTGCTCTCTGGGTCTGCAGAGAGGGGCTGGGCTGCTGAGGCAGGAGTAGGGGGTGATGGGTAATCTGGCGGAGTCTCATTCTCGTCTCCTGATGGGTTCCTGGGGATGCCTGTTACCACAGCACTGGAGAGACTGACAGGTCGCTTAGCAATGGGCAACTTCCTCTCTGAGAGACGAAGGTAAAGTCAGTTAAACAGAGTTTTCAGCTGATGTGCAGCTTTCTGTTCAGCTGGACAATATACACACATTCACTCAGATGTGTCTTTCTTAAAGTTAAAACCTGTGATGTTCTTTCTAAAAAAAAAAAAAAGAAAAGAAATACTATGGGTCCAATCTTACACTGAGCCGATGCAACTGTCTTTGCTAGTTCCCGACCGATGCAGTTGTCCAGCGACCACGTTGTTGAAATATCTATCTGTCCTCTCACAAATCTGCACAGGTGCAAACACCTGGCTTTTAAAGGGAATGGGAGGTGGCCCTCTGATTGGTTTATTGCATGTTAAGCCCAAAGGACACACATGCCTAATTAACCTTTTTTTCTGCCATTAAACTAGAAAAAAGGGGATCTGGACACATTCTAGATTCACTTGCTCCATGTGCTTTAGACCATGTGCTTAGAGTGTTAAAACACAGCCCTATGAATTCTTTTATTCTTCTGCTGCTGTCCCTAATTTAATGGAGATCACAGAAGAAGCAGAACATTTTTATAGTACTTTGAATCATTATATCCTCCACCAAAAACATCATGTTATGGCTGCAGATAAATATTTTCCATTATTTTCTCAATTCATCATTTAATCGCTCAGTCTGAAAAACAAGAGAAACCAGTGAAACATCACATCTTTCTTTTTCTGACCAAGAGTCCAAACCATAAATTAAGATGGAATAAATCTTACATTCATCTTCCATACTGATTAATTCATTATTCATTATTAGACTTATGTGGTTAACTGATCATTCAATACAAACATTAAAGGCTGAAGCAGATTTACCACAGATGTGTTTATTTATGTGAAATATGTCATAGCCTAAGATATTATTAAAGAACTCTGAATATTGGGATCAAACCAAATGAAGACATTACTGTCAAGACACAAAGAGACAGAGACTCACTTTTCTTTTGTCCCTTGTACTGTTGGGATTTCTTCCTCTGTTTGGATGCTGCTGATTGTAGTTCTCTGGAACCTGAAGAACACACACACTTTATTTTGTACCTATTTCCATCAAGCTAAAAAGCAAATCCGTGGAGTAAAAAGTGATGTAAAACTCTAATCCTACAGCTGTTACTCTTTTGAAAAATCTTTGCAGTGTTCTCAGTCTGTAGTTTGTCATTCCCACTATAAGAAATTCATCTGAGTGAAATATCCAGGGTTTAAAGTCCAAGGAAACAATAGAACATATAACGTAGATAAGGATGTAATTTCCACAGAGGATGGAGAAACATGCAAAGGAAAACTGAATATATCTTATCAAAGATAATAAAAGATCTGAGCATGTTCACATTATCTTCATGTAGCTTTCAACAAATTAAAAAGGAAACAGGATGTTACTGTGTGCATTCAGTACTGTGCAAACGTTTTAGGCACTAAATGGAAAATCAGGATTCTTTCAAAATAAATGGCGTGAATTAATTTCAGTTCATTCTCCTCAGTGCACCTGCTCTCGGGTTCTCAGGTACCTGTCAGGTTGGTGGTTCCAGCATCTTGGAGAACTTGTCTCAGTTCCTCTGTGGGTTTGGTCTATCTCAGGTTCTCTGTCTCTTCATGTGATCCCACATGACTCCATGATGCTGACATCAGGTCTCTGTGGGGTCCAGACCATCTGCTGCAGGACTCGTTGTCCTTCTGGTCTCTGAGGACAGTTCTTTATGACTCTGTTTGTTTGGGCTCGTTGTCCCGCTGCAGGACGAGTCTGGGATCATCAGACGTCCTGATGGGACTGATGATGGAGACGAACCTGAACGTCTAAAGGGCCTGAAACTTTTACACAGTACTGTACGTACACACAGGCTCAGCACATGTAGGAAGTGTAGCTGTTTGTTTATGCTGAGGTGTGTGTGAGCTGCACGGTCTAAAAGGTAGACCATCACACACCGCTCGACTCATCAGTGTGAAGACATCGCCTTCGCCACATCTCGCTCACTTCTTGCTGTGGGCGTATCAAGCAGCCTCCAGCTCTCTTACACAGGTTACGTAACTTTGAGCCAGTTTTTGTTTGTACCTCTTGTATTTCACCATCCTACATTTATTTTTTCAAGTAATAATCAAGTCCTCAGAACAAATAATTCATTTATATGCTTCAAAGGGAAACTGATATAATAATGGAAAGTTTCCAGCTCCTGCACCCACGATAAAACATCCTGAGCAATGAACCAACAAAAACAAGAACGTACGAGCATTCCTAAGCGTCACGCTAAGGTCAGAGGTCAGAGTGTGTGTTACCTGCGTTAACAGCGGGAGGCTGCAGCTGGTATCCAGTCAGCTGACACCACCCGACTGGGTACAGGTCAGGGGACTCACAGTCCACCCACTGGTCGTACTCGTCCTCCCAGCCATCAAAGTGTATCCGTAGCAACCGGTGGACAATGCGGGTCACCGTGGCAACGCACACCAGCCGCGGCTCCATGAGGTCCACAGCCTCTAGCTTCATCCCGGGACGGAAACCATGGTTGGGGACGTCCTGATTTGAGGGGTGTATTAACACAGTGAAGCTGAAGACGAGAGGACTAACTGGACCTGAAAATACTGAAAGACGCTGATCACAGTTTACTTTAATGTAAGACAAGGAAAAGCAGCAGATGGGAGACTTTGAGGAGCTGGAACCATCAGAGACATCTGCCAGTTTTCATGAGGACGAGTTAAACAGTTAACTGATTGTCAAAGCAGCTGCTTTATTCATTACGTTTCTCTGAACTGACTAAACAATTAACGGACTAACTTCAGCTCCTGTGTTTGGTCCCACCTTGTTGAATAGGTTGACTGGAGCAGCCACAGATTTGGTTTCCTTCAGATACTCAAACCACCTGAAGGGGAGGTTGGTGTAACCTGACAGACAGAAAGAGACGTCGGTTTTTCCCTCACTTTATTTTCAGACTTCTGGAGATGGTTCACAGCAGTGTGCAGCTGTACCTCTGGGGGGGGTCAGCTCAATGCTGTTGATCTCACAGAAGCCGGCGGGGAAGATGGAGGGTGAGGTGGAGTGATAACAGAACCAGTCTGAACCGTCAGCCGCCTCCGAACCATCGATACCGATCATCAGATACCCGTCAGCCAGGACCTGCGGGGGGAGGGGGGACGAGGGGGAGGAGGGGGAGTGAGTGGGTGCTCTTTACCACGGAGTTAAAAGGTTTTTCCAACTGCATCTTTGTCCTGCTGAAAAAATGAAAACATGCAATGATGAACTGAGGGATATTTATGTTTTCTGTTTCATAAGTCACAGTCCACCCAGTTTGTAACTAGTCCTGCTAATGGCAGTAAATATGCACTACAGGGCCAGCATGGTGGTTTTAGGCTGCAGTTTCAGGGCCTGTATCACACAGAGCACCTGCTGGCTTTGAAATGTTTGGCTAACAGTCAAACACGCGAGCAGCTCAGTGACTGGTCCACTAAAAATAAAGGAGCTGGCAGCTGTGTGTGTTGGCCTGCACAGGCCCAGAGGGCCCTCACCTTCCTGACTGTGGCCACGCAGATGGCAGACAGATTCAGAGGGTCGATGGCCTCCAGCTTCATCCCGTCCTCAAACCATGGACCGCTCTGATCCACCTCCTTCACCTGAACAGGTACACAGGAGACATTAACAGCATCAAACAAACAAACAAACAAACATGTGAGTCAAACCCAAAATACTTGTGTTAAAAACTGGAACTTGTCTATTACACATATCAAGTTTACACACACACACACACACACACACACACACACACACACACACACACACACACACACCAGCAGCAGCAGTTCTGGACTCCTGCCTGAGCACTGATCTCATCAACCAAACTTTAAAGAGGCCCATGAAGTTGTTATGGGAGGTCAAAGGTCAGCACTGCCCAAAAAACAAAATACAGGTGAGATGACACCACAGTGATCTGAGGAGGCAGGGATGATGTGCAGTCAGGGTTTCTGCTGCCCTCCTGTGGCAAGAACATGGAACAGTCTGATATTTTCTGATTTATATTTTTGGATAGAGGGTGATTTATTTGATTTATTTTATTTTTTAAATATTAAGGGGACATCAGCTGTTGTTGCTGTTCTCACCTTGGCAAACAGCTGTCCAGGAGCGTCCACCTGCCCGTCCAGCTTCTTCGACACATCTGGAAACAAAGTCGCAGACACTTTGCTGAGTCTGAACAGTTCACACTGACACTGGGTCTGCTCAGTAACCTGCAGCTGGTTTAAATAAATGTTTTCTGAGCGCAGTGTGTAGATGTGAACCTGCAACACGGAGCCCACTGATCAGCTGACTCACCCGATCGCTTGAAGCGGTGTCCGATGGATCGAGACCAGCCGATGCTGTGGATCAGAGGACTGTACATGTGACACCAGAAGTCATCTGTCCCATCATCACACTCCTCGTACACCAGACGGAGACGACCGCCGATCACCTGAACTCACACACGAAACCACAAACACAAATACATCACAAATATTACGACGTGATTCAAACTCCCCTGGACCTGAAACTGTGCGAGTCCACCTGTAAGTCTTCACTGAGTCCCACCTGTTCGACCAGAGCGACCCGCGTCCGACACAGGTGAGTCTTATCCACCACCTCCACCCTCATTTGCTTCTTAAAGGGAAACTGCATACTCTCCTGCACCTGAAGGAAGAGGGGAGACGTTGGTCCTCACAGAAGCAGAACCTGTGTGACAGGTGTGTCGGAGGGCTGCTCACCGTCTTACTGACTGACTGCTACCATATTTATGATGTTTTGGTCTGCGTGTCCTTTAACCCGCTCAGTTTACTGGGTTGAACTCAAATCCACTTATCACAAATCCCATATGAATCTATGTGATCCAAATGTTGATTATAATAATAAGGTACCAACGAGAGATTAAAACGCTCATGTCTGACCTTGGAGGTGAAGTCCGGCGGCAGCGTTTTGGATCCTGTCAGTCGTTTTATCAGGAAGGTTTTCCAGTTGGTGAACCTGTGCAGGATGGCTGAAAAGACAAACGGAGACACCATCAGCCAATAACAGGACACCGTGGTCCTCATCAATCGATACAGTCATTGATCATTATTCAACTCTTCAGTGTTTTATGAAGCACAAAGTTTATTAGTATTATCATTAATATTATAAGTTTATTTTTCTGTCCTGTTTATGGTTGAAGCACTGCCCCCCAACACACACACACACACACACACACACACACACACACACACACCCCAGTTAAACCCTCTCCCTCTTACTGTGGGGGGGGACCAGAGGTTTTCCTCCAGCGGCACACCAGCCGACTGGATGGATGTCCGGCACACACAGGTTCAACCAGAAATCTCTGGTGGAGTCGCTGTCGAAACCTTCATACCGCAGCAGAGCTTTAAACCCTGCACAAACACACAGACACATACATTCATACATTCATACAGCACTTTAACTAACACACACATTCACACACCGATGGGCACAGAATTATTCAGATAAATAAGAAGCAATGATAAAACCTAATTTTCGGTACCAGCCAGTTTGATGATGCCAGCGATCCAGTAAACCTTCATGGGCAGACCGCTGTCCGTGTTCGGGACCTCGACCCGAACGCCTTCACTGATGTCGCCCCACAGCTTCCCCATCAGGACCTGAACAACACGAAAAGAATTCCATTTAAATGAAAAGACACTGACGACCACAGCAAACGAACCAACAACCGAACTGTCAGACATCGTTTCATCATCAGTTCGAGTTTGAAAAAATGAATTTGCTCATTAACAGTTATTTATTGTCGTGTTTATTACCAAGTCCAGTTTTTTAGGTGTAGAGTTTTACTTTGGTGATTAATAGTGGGGGACATGCTGCACACAGTGTCCTTACAAAGATAAATAAAGTTCAGAGAACTTTACTTTACGTATAATGAACGAGATTTCGTTTCACCAGCTCAGAAGATCAGAGACGTTAAAGGCAAAGCCTGTGTGTGTGTGTGTGTGTGTGTGTGTGTGTGTGTGTGTGTTCCACCCACATGTTTGAAGCAGCTGACCGGAGCTCCCATCACTTCTCCATCTCCAAGATAACGACCCCAGTCAAACACCTCTACAGGAACTACAAGCACACAACAAACACACAAACACACACTGACAGGTGACTTTCACGGAAAGGACGAGGTTTTATCGTCGCTGCCATGAAGTCGACAAACTCTGAAAGGCTGAATCCAAATGTCTGCATCGCTCTGATAATTTGATAATGAGGAGGAGGGTGAGAGGAATGAGAAACGTCCGCCTCTGACACACACAGATAATTTCATCAGACTGTGGAGAAGCAGAACACGCACATATCCTGCTGCTACAGGGTCAGGAACACGCATCTTCCCACCGGTGAAGAGGATAAACACATCGGTGTCAGTCCACCCACACAGAGGTCAGACCTCGGGACTCCACAGGGCTGAAGCCACTGAAGCCACGTGACGTTCATTAGACTCAGCTGTTTTGAATGGAGTCAATCTGACCGCACAGAGGAAGTGAACGCGTCCTCAGAACTCACCGCTCTTTTTCACACCGCTCTGCTGGCTGGCTTGATGCTGAGCATAGGCAGCTAGTTTGGTCATCAGAGGCTGTTTCTGAAGAACCTTGGCCTTCTTAGTGGGAGGCTTCCCCTTTAATAGAAGGAGCATAATTGAATCCACATCATACAGGTGCACAGCTACTGGAAAACATCACCAGGGAAAAGAGCTGCACACAGACTGTGAACCACAAACCTGTTCATCTAAGCTGTGAACAACACTCACCGGCTGTGAGTGACTCTGACTGATCAAACCTGGTTTAACTCATCCAGTCCAACATGTTTCCATCAGGTTAAAATGGTCCTGATTTGTTTGATTTGTTTTACGTTCTCCTGAAAATTGTTGTGTTCTGACCAACGATCAAATCGAGCAAATATTCATTTTCTGTGTCTGAAGAACAGGACGGGGTTCACAGCCTGAGCTCAGGTCTGTTGTGCAGGTGCATCAAACATCAATAAAATAAGAACAGCACAGCCAGCGCTAACTAACTGTGAGGAAACAACATAGCCATTAAAGCTGACCGACAGCTGACCGACAGCTGACTGACAGCTGACTGACAGCTGACTGACAGCTGACCGACAGCTGACCGACAGCTGACCGACAGCTGACCGACAGCTGACCGACAGCTGACCGACAGCTGACCCAGCTGTGTCATCACCACAGGAAGGTGAAGAGTTAAACCAGCAAACACACTGTGCCTGTCCTTGACAGGCAGAATGGGCAGACGATCCAGACAAAGAAGGTCGGTCTTAATTCCTCACTGCCGGTTTATACTAACAGTGCACGTGTGTGTGTTTGGACCTGCAGTCTGGCGAGGATGCTGGCCTTCTTGGAGTTGGATGAGTAACTCCTGGAGCAGGAGACGCTGCAGAAACGTTTGGTTTTACTGTAGAAAGCATCTCTGACTCCCACCATGCCACACATCTCGCACGTCGCTGAGAAAAACACAGAGATGTGGAAGCTGAGTTGTATAAAATACACATCAGAGACTCTCTAAGGTCCAAACACTTCAGGATCAGAGACTGAAAGGTTGAAAGTTTTACGGAGACAATGCGCAAACAGTTGTAGTTCATCTGTGGGGACTGATGTTTGGCTTCAGGATTTTATTGTTTAGTTTTATGTTCATGCACATCGTGTGTTTTGTCTTTTAACATCTTGGGACCATGTTGGCAAAAAAACAAAAATCAAAACCAAGAACATACAAAACAAAGATGTGGCTGTCAATCAGAGGTGACGTCACTGACCGGGCACAGACTCATATTTAATATTTCTTGCTGGAACGTCAATGAAACAAAGAGACAAAAGGTCTCGTTCCGACATAAGAGCGAGGGGAGACCTCTTTGCATTGGCCCATTGTCTCATAATCCATCCATGGTTATATTTCACTTAACTAGAAGCCAAAGATCTTTAGTTGTACAGGTTTGGAGGGTTAGGGTTGCAGATTTAACATGAAAACGTTTTGTGTGAGCTGTGTGATTTGGGAGGATCACGAAGGGAATTTAATGTTAATCTGAACAAAATGATGAGGATTTAAAATATTTTCCAGAAAAATATTCTGCTGTTTGACAAATTTGTCCTTAAAGCCTTGAAACAAAGTTTTAATTTTAATTGGTTTTTTTTCACTGAAATCTCTGTTGAGCTACGACTATAAAAAAAAAAAACACGTTAGTCTGGAAATGTGATGATCTCATACTGACCCATGCCTGCCTTCCCATCAGGATAGGTGTACACCTGTCCATTGGTCTTGATGAGTGTCAGGGAGGAGGAGGAGGAGCAGGCGGGTGTGAGTTGAGTTACCCCTCCCCCTCCTCCTCCTCCTCCTCCTCCTAACTCTTCGTCCTCGCTGTCCTCGGGGCTGGAGGCTCCGCTCCCCCCGCTGGACTCTGTGCTGCAGCTGCTCCGGTCCTCCTCCAAACCATCCAACATCCCAAAGGAGTCCCGGCGCTTCCTGGACGGACGCTCCACCTGAGGACAAAGGAGATAATCAGACAGGAGGTCTGGGACCAGGTTGACTGAGGTTAATCACACTGATTCTCACACATCTCGCCTCACGGTCAGCACAGTTTGTAGATGACTGGCAGGTAGAAATCCCTCCAGGTGAATGAGTTAGTGCAGGTAGAGTTTCCAGGTGTGCAGCCACACCTCCTTTTCTGTCTCTTTTTCCAACTCTGCCTCAAATAAAACATAATGCTGAGTTTTGTTCAATGAGGCAGTATATGAAAACAGTGTACAGTTTTCATATACTGCCTTTTACCCTCATAAGCATCTGGAAACATGAGTCATTTTCTGGATCATGATCTTTAATGTAATTTAAAATAGAATAATGAAGAATAAACCTGTTCAAACTCGGTCTGCTCATTTCAAATGTCTGGTACAGAATCTGGAACTCAAGTTCATGGCAGTAACTCCACACTGGGTCCAAGGTACTGATAGATCGACCTGTAACACACACACACACACACACACACACGCACGCACGCACGCGCGCGCCTTGCTAACCTGACAGCTGTTGCATTCATGAGTGGGTTTGCAGCTGTGTAACCTGCTGCCAGCACCACTGCAGTGCGGTGAGAGAGCCTGACTGACAACACGGAGAGAGAGACTCAGTGCCCACAACAGGCGATTGTGTCAACACCAAATGACCTCCAGAATTTTGTCAATTTTAAGTTTCTTTGATTGCAGACAAAGACAGGTAGTACACATACCACAGCTCTAAAGTGTTTCTGAATCAGCTAACGCCACGATTCAATTCGGCGAATTTTAAATGCACCTAGGAACACCGTGTGTTCATGAGATCACATTTTTTATGACAGGTTCACCTTGTCAGCCGCCGCTCTCCACGGTGCACTGTGGTGAATGAAGATGAGAATGTAGCGGGAAAGCAGGGAAGCGATAGTCAAAGTGTCATTTCACTGAATGAAAAGCAGTTTGGTGGAGCACACACATGCCGATTCAAATGGTGTCTCCTCTGATTTGGAAATCAATTTAAACAGCTGGCCAGTGAGGAATGTGGCTTGTCGACAAACGAGGAAATCTAATATCGCCGGATTTTCTATGGGTTTTTGGAAGAAGACTGAACAACAGGCAAGCAATTATAAATATCTAAAATTTGAGTGATTTAAAAGGTACTCTGGGTAGTATGTATATGCCGAATCCAAACGTACCGTGAGCTATTAAACAAACCGTTTAAATGTCATTTCGTTTCGGTATACGATTTTATCAAAGAGCAAGATACCCTAAAAGTACCAGATTTTTCAATGGAGTTTTGTCTTGATTTTCTATCAGCGGTCGCTTTCCAGCAGCCTTTAAAGCCGATGTGAACCGTTATCAGAACCACAACAAAGAAGAGAAATACGAGCTCCTGTCGCACAGGGAAGCCTCAGAACTCACCAGGTCTCTGAGGTTCTCCATCAGGACGGACCACGGGAGGACAGTCTCTCTGAAACACCCAAATCCGCAGAATTAATCATTAAAATCCAGCGGCAGACATATCAACAAAATTATCATAGCTGCAGCGCGCAGGCGCACAGTCAGCAAACGTGCACCTCTCATTGGTTGATTTGTCTTCTTCGTGTGTTGTCTTCAGATGAGACGGTGAGCCCTCCAGTGACCCCTGCTGGACAGAGCCTGAAATTAAACGATAATTAGCTGGCTGTTTGGACGTGTACAGACTATTCCATAAAATAATTATAAAAATTCTACTTCAGTAAAAGTACCAAAAGTATTACCAGCAAAATGCACTTGTATCAAAAGTAGAAGATCTACAGTGAATAACCTGTTTCAAAGTGTTACTACAGTACCTGGTCCAGGTGAGTCTGAATACTTTATTTTTGTTGTTGTTGTGTCTTGTTGCTGGTCGTACTCGTTTAAAGACGCTATCCTAGGAGGAAAAACTCAGTTACTCCTCTAGAATCAAAGGAACCTGTCTAAAAACCAACTGTCTCTAAAAGGCTTAATTTAAATCGCCCCCCAGGGATAAATAAAGTTTTCTGAATCTGAATCTGAATCTGAATCTGAAGGCTGATTTGCACTGAAAACAGGCTTCATAACAGCAAACCTGACACTACGCTCTGCGGGGCAGGGCTGCCGTCCTGCTGAAACATCCCAGGCTGCTCTGGGTTACTATGTTCATCATGGACCCAGGGCCTCAGGGCATTACAGCACAGCAGCAGGAGCTTCTGTTTGTCCAGAGAGAGACTCACCCTGCAGCAGCTGAACAGGCTGGTATCGTACCTGCAGCAGGTAGGACACGCATGAGGTGGAAACACACAAACATTTCAGCAGAGCAGAAACTGAACTGAAATTTGTAAGAGAATATCAGTTATTGTTTTAAGAGCACGAGAAGAGCTCAGTGTCTGTCTTACAGTTCCATAATTAACTGAGATCTATGAGCAAGAGTAGTTACTGTTGCAGATTCCACAATAGAGCTGTGTATGTACTGAATCAAGGACGGCGTTACGTCTATAATTCCTGCTCTTCTTTTGATTCTTTGATCCATGAGCTCAAACAGTTCCTCCAACAGCACAGGAAAAATATCTGGACTGAGGTTTGTTCAAATTTGAAGCTTTTTTTGGCAAATTGGAGATTTTCACGTTACATCTCTGGTCATGTGGGTTTTATATATGATCCAGCTCTGTGGTGTTTGGTGTGTCTCATTGTTCTGTTGGTCTCTGTCTTTAATATTCGACCTATTTTGCAAATTTAAATCTGAAAATAAAACTGATAAAAAACCTCTGTCCTGTTTGCCATATATTTTATTTTAAAATGATAAACTTTCTGAATGGAAAGTGGAAAAAGATCTTTTTGAAAGAGAGCAACTCCTTTAAGCAACATGAAACATCATAAAACGAACCTCAGTCTGCTGAAGCTTCACAGAACCAGAAATGCAGCAGGAACGTAGTTTTACACAGGAAAGTCCTGCATTTAAAGACAAAATCATTTTTCAGTAAAACCCTAACAGCCATGATTTGATCAGTCATGAGGCTCATTCTTTGAGGCTGAACGTCTGATCAGCAGGTGGCAGCAGAGTCAAAATGGTCTGAAACTAGAGTCTGAATGTTTGGCAAAGTAATCAATAATATGACTTCACCAGTTGTCCCTGTCACTGATTCAAAAAAGACAAAAGGTCGGACTAATACTCAGCAGTTTTGTTCGGTTTGTGCCTTTAACTGCTGAATTTTCATCAGATTCAGAGAGTCTGTTAGTGAAGGGATGTTTTCTTCTCTTTGAGATTAAAACAAAGTTACATCTGAGCCAATAAAATCCTATAACCGTTGTTTCATCCATCAGGGCTCAGTGGATGTGAAGTCTTTTTTCTTCAACATCTGCCTCCGAAGCTCTCTGGAAAAAAAGAAAGTGTGAGTTCAGTTCTACAGATGGTCTTTAGGGGGCAGTAAACCACAGTGTCTTTATGTTTCCATGGTGATGGAGACCATGTTCCCTCACCTGTGCAGGTGCAGTGGGTATGGTGAAAATAAAAGCCTCAGAAAGTGAACGCAGGTGGAACCACAGAGGAAAAAGCCCCACAGCTCAGCAGGTGGATAATTATCACCTGATTTCCTTAATCTTGGACACACTGTGCTTGACTCACATGTGGATTCATCCACCACTGAAAATAGTCCCCAACAAAGTCACTGTTTCCTTCTGTTTGTTTGACATAAACTACAGTGAGCAGCTGTTTGAGGGAAATGACAGAACTTTTTAAATGAGTGTTTTTCAGTATGAACCAATGGGCTCAGAGCTACAGATGGACGAGGGAAGGACTACAGTCATGTCTGTCGGGGAGGTGTGATGATTTTAACATTTGCTCTGTCAGTTGTTTCAATACAGTCACTTTATCAGCTCAGTGTGAAATATGACTTTTGTGTGACAGTGGAGGAAAATAAGAAATGTTTCTGTTGACAGGATGAAACCACACACAGGCCTGGAACCAGGGTGAAAACCATCAAGAGAGAAAGACCCCGTTAAAGTTCATCACTCAGTCCGTTCTAATGTCAGTACTGTTGTCTGCAGGTCAGTACTGATGCTCTCTTTAAACCCTGTTTTATAGCCTACTCTGTATCCTGGTACATTAGTCGAACTGTCCCATCAACAGCATCTGAATCAGCTGTGATCAGCTCCTGTCTGCAGTGAACCATGGATGAACACACACCTCTCACTGGATCACTGTGATACTGAAGGACACTTAAAAACAGCAGGATTCTCAATGAAGTTCTGCAGCCTCTTTTCCCCGGATTTGTAAGGGGATTTCTTAAGGTTTATTCTGCAGGGACATCAGAAACATCATTTCACAGTGTCTCACAATGGATAAATCCATCACTGATCAATGATTTACACCCCTCCACTACAGCCTCTCCTTCCTTAGATATGTAAAGGTCAAAGGTCACACACACTCTGCAGAGATAAACATTTCAACAGAATCAAGGTGTGTCTCCCTTTAACACAGAATGCACTGCACGGCCAAAAGTTTTAGACATGTTCATTTAACTTTATTATCCAAACAATAAAACAATAAAAGAACAATAAAGAAGTAGAGACGTCAACCTGATGGAAGTTCAGTGAACAAAGCAAAAGCATACATTTGGTAAAGGATGGTCCAGGAGAAGCACATCAGTAATCACATAACACTGCTCAGTCTGCACCCAGCTGCCAGGTGGTGGTCCAGATGCATTGTGGGTACCGTAGCACCGAGTTTTGAAAAGGAAGATGACTGTGTGGAATAAAAACAGAATTGTCTCTGGTGCTGCATCAGTTTGTATCCATGGGAGAGGAATGCTAAATCTCAGAGCAGCTCAGTGGTGATTATGACGACAGGCAGGTGTGGTTTGATTGGCAGCACATACTGAGACTGGTCTGTCCTCCCAGTATCGACTGACTCTGCTTCTTCATTCTCTCTGGTTTCATGCAGCTGGTGTTATTTCTATAATCTTCTTTTATATGGATTTACACATCCCACCAGAGCTGTTCAGAGACAACGTGTGAGGCAGCTCCCTGGGTTTAATTCTGAGTTTAATTGTTGTGGTTCGCTTCGTTTTCATGATATAAGAAAAAACGACCAGGAGTTAATTTAACATGTGTTAAAGACACAGTGTCCATCATGTCTGTTTTCTGAAAGCTGCAGGACACAGGGATCTCTGTCTGTTAATAAGTTCATCATGTTCCTTCAAAAGCTTAATTCAGTGAGTGAGTGAGTGAGTGAGTGAGTGAACTCTCACCAGTTCAACTCCAAAGAGATCTGAAAACATATGAGACATGATACAAAACAACAGTGGAATTATTGAAAGAAGATAAACGCTGACCAAAGCATTCGATTTAAAGGTGCATCATTCATTAGAAATACTGTTGGTTATTCATCATCATCATCATCATCATCTCAGGTAGGAGCTCGGCCATGATTCAAACACCTGCTCTGAAACGTTACCTGACTCCAGACACAGGCAGTAAACTGTGCACGATGAAAACACACTGAAATCAATGAATACAACAGAATACTCAGTGTGGGGCACCAGCCCTGTGCTGTTACACAACCACATACTTCACACTGGGAGTGTGTGTGTGTGTGTGTGTGGGTGTATGAACCTGACTGAGTTATTGCTGGTATTTCCCAGAGGCCTGTTGGAACAGAGCCTTCAATATGTGAAGTGTGAAAAACAACAAGGACGTATTTTCTTTCACACACACACACACACACACACACACACACACACACACACACACACACACACACACACACACATTCCCTTAACCATCTGAACTGAATGCCTAACCCTCACATCTAACCAAACCCAATTCTAACCCCGAGCCTAAATTCTTATTGGCCATGTTGTTGCTCACTAAGCAGACGTGAACCCTGCTGATGTTGGAGTAATAACAGAGTCTGCAGCAGGACAACAATCAAAATTTAAAACTTTTATTTACTGATGCTGAAAACACTTACGTGCTCAGGTCTGGATCAATGTCAGCTGGAACGAAGAGCATGTTCTGACTGTATTACAGCTCGTTAAGCTTGTCAGGGTGATAGGTGTGTCACCGGCCTGGCAACGGTCTCATCTGGCTGAGGTTACAACAAGCAGCAGAGATTGAATCAAGACAGATCAATGCAGAGATTAAAGACAGTGTGTGTGAGAGGGTGTGTGTGTGAGTGTGTGTGTGTGTGTGTGAGTGTGTGAGTGTGTGCGTGTGTGTGTGTGTGTGAGTGTGTGAGAGAGAGTGTGTGAGAGAGAGTGTGTGAGAGGGTGTGTGTGTGTGTGTGTGTGTGTGTGTGTGTGTGAGTGTGTGAGTGTGTGCGTGTGTGTGTGTGTGTGAGTGTGTGAGAGAGAGTGTGTGTGTGTGTGAGTGTGTGTGTGTGTGAGTGTGTGAGTGTGTGTGTGTGAGTGTGTGTGTGAGAGAGAGTGTAGAGGATTTAGAAAAATCAAACTTGTTGACAGATGATGATGTTTTTGTGTTTTAAAACAGATCCACACATCTTCTGCTGCTTCTGGACAATGAGTAATGTGTATTGTTTGTTTGTTTGTTGTTTGTCTGGACGGCTTTAGGGGGTACGGTCACGTTGAAACAGGAACTGGACAAACACAAACTGTTGTCTAAAGCGTTTTTGTTTCTGGAACTGTACGATTTCCTCTTACTGGAGCCAAGTGGCCCAAACCAGGACAAACAAGCCCAGACTAGAGTAATAGAGTATAATAGGAGTGTCCACATAGTTATGGCCATATGGGATACCTAATGTTAGAACTTCATCAGTTTTACAGACAAACAGGACTGAGACATGTTTGTATTTCTAGCTAGTGAGGCTTCCCTAAAATTCAGGAAAAATTGAGTGGAGTTTGTATGTAATGTACAGTGTTGACAGATTTCACTGATTTCAATTTTAATTTTTTTAACTTTAAATTTGGTAAAAATTAAATGGAGTATGGTGGAAGGATGCACTGATACAGAGCATCTATGAACATATTTGTATTATTTTGAATATTTTTGCAGACTCTTTGCATGTTTGTGAGAAAATGAGCTGCTGAAGACAGGAGAGTTGACAGCAGGTTAACGAACCAGTGTGTATTTCAAAAATGACGGCTGATACAGCATGAGCACAGTGTGTTATATAACATGACAGATTCTCATCAGCTTCAGAGAGCAGAGACCAGCAGCAGATGAATAGCAACATGTCTGCAGTCGGGTCTTATTGTGCTCAGATTTGTGTGTCTGTGTGTGTCTGTGTGTGAGGTGCAGGTGTTCGATGGTGTAGCACGTAGCAGCCGTACGTTAAGAAACCAGTAAATCATGTTCAGTGCTTTTCTTCTACTATTTTCTCCTCCTTCGCTTCCTCGAATCAAATCATCAGAAACAGTGTAATTACTGAGCCGTAGCCTGAAGCAGCTTAGATCCAAAGTTCAGGAACAGCTGAATGTACTGCAGAGTTAACGGCTTTCTTCAGGTCTTCATGTCATAATTACTTTGACCACTAGTTGGCGCTGTCATTTGAGCGTAAACATGTTTGGGGCACTGGGTGAAACGGCTGAAACTGTCGCTCCAGTTTGTCGTGACTCCAGCTTCGTTACACTTTTATTCGAATGCTCAGACACTGTCGTGTCTCAGGGTTAAAGGTTAAAGGGCAGAGAAGGTGAATACAGATCAGAGGCGGTGGTGATTAATAGCTAAGAACAAGAACCAAGAACAAGCTGAAGGAGCAGAGAAACGCAAGGGACGTGTGGAGGGGCCTGAGGACCATCTCTGGACATGGACGGAGGGGAGACAGAGGGACAGCTGATGGAGACCGTCGCTGGGCCAACAAGTTAAAATCAGTTCTCTAACAGATTGGACTCCCCCCCCTCCCCTCCCCTCCCCCACCCCCATGCTTTTTCTATGCACATTTTTTTGTAGTTGAATTTCATGCACACAAGTAAATTTCCCCTCTGTGGGATCAATAAAGTCTTATCTTATCTTAACATGATCACATCAGTCCGACTCTGTTTCACTTTTATTTGTGCTCAGGTTCAACTCTCTTTGTGCTGCCTCATCTGAATGAACATCTCACCTGTTTGCACCTCTCGTCACACCTGTGCACCAAAACACAGACAGGTAAAACAAAAGCTACTCCAAACGCTCAACACTGAAACAAAGAGAGACGGCCACGTCTGCCAGGACTCAGACTCTGGTTCACCTGTACTTAACTTAACTTGAGACCAAAGAAAAAGCTGCAGGTGAGCATCGCCTTGACATTTCCTTTTATGGTAAAAATGTGCAGGTCTGACACACAGAGGAGCGGGCAGGTTGGAACAGAACGAAAGTTTATCTGCAGGAGGTCGACGGTCAGAGCTGCAGAGACAAACTGAGATTTAAAACATGTTCTACATGTGTGTACAGTGCAGTGTTGTATTATCAGGGGAAGTGTGTTAGAACACGACGGTTTAGGTTTTAAATCCTGCAGTTTATCATGAAAAACTCCAGATTCATGCTCCTGAAGTGCAGTCAGTGTCTGCAGAGCTGTACCAGAGTCACAGAGCAGAGTCGGGCCGGCCCTGCAGAGTCCCGACAGACCGTTTGATGAGGAACGAGCGATGACAGCAGAGCGAATGATTGATGGTCGGATAAAGACAGAAAGAAAGAAAGAAGAAAATTTATGAGACAAAACCCAGAGGAGACTAAAGGAAAGAATTCAGGTGCCGTCACACCCTGAGGAGGAGGAGGAGGAGGAGGAGGAGGAGTCTTGTTATCTAACATACAAATCAATTTAATGTGGTCTGAGGGTCTTTCAAATTCTCAGTCCTCAAGAAATGACTCCAAAATAAATAAATAAATAAGGTCTTTGTTCAAAAGGTGGACATGAGGTTTGACTGTCTGTCTCAGTGTGTGCACCTGCATGATCATACACCAAAGGAGGTTCTGTTTTCACCCGGGTCTGTTTGTTGGGTTGTTTGTTTGTTTGTGCGTCAGCAGGATCACACAAAGAATGCTGAGCCGGTTTTCACCTCATGTGGTGGAGGGACAGGACGTGGTCCAGAGAAGAACCCGGTACATGTTGGTGCAGATCTCTTTCCTTTTCTGATCTGGATGTTTATGATACTGAAATCTATGATGAACACACAGAGTTATACTTACTGAGTCAGACTCATGTGTAGGATTGTTTGGCCGTGGTGAACGAATGAACTTAACTGAGTGACATTACAGTGTGTGACTGGAAACACAAGCCTCTGATTTATGATGCAAAAGGCTCAAATGATCTTTGTGCATGAGTTATGAGATATGTTGGTTTGAACAACACAAATTCATCCATTCACTGCAGAATGAACTGTAAAGTAAGGATCAACAGCAGCAGCTGAATTATTCGGAGGTACTGCAGGTCCAGTTCCAAAGCCTTTGACCCAGATGACCTGTCGCCTCCGTACAGCCCGTACAGATCACGCTTGTGTCTTCAAACCATAAATACTTCAAAAATCCTTAAAACTGGATGACAGCTTTGAGCTGACAGCGACGATGCTCAATGCACAAAATGCAGGAATAGTGGCTGCAGGGTGAAGGTAAGGGGGGTGAACAGGAAATTTCCAGCCCTGACAGCCACACGCTGGTTGGACAAAGCTGCCTCACCTTTAAACTGGGACCACTGAGATCTGACTCCTCCACTGAGATCAGACTCCTCCACTGAGATCTGACTCCTCCACTGAGATCTGACTCCTCCACTGAGATCAGACTCCTCCACTGAGATCAGACTCCTCCACTGAGATCTGACTCCTCCACTGAGATCAGACTCCTCCACTGAGATC
>JBBMJY010000010.1:498426-535408 GCA_037833715.1 Toxotes lorentzi | reverse complement strand
TGTTTCATTCGCTTGGTGTGGGTAAAATGCAGAGAGTAATTTCCCCAGGAGGGATCAATAAAGTAATAGAAAAAAAAGAAAAAAAAAAAATATATAAACCTGCGGTGATCAGAGTTCCCTCTGCTCAGTAATGTTGGTTGTGTCTCACTGTTCATTCATGTTTTTATGAGTTGACTTTTTTGTTTTACTGTTTATTACTTTGGAACTTGTTTAGAAATGTGCTGAATAAATACATTTCTCATTATGAGTATTTATTATCTACCATCATCATCATCATCATCATCATTTAAAGCAGTTCCCGTTCTCTTTCACAGGTTTATAAAGATTCATTTCAAACCAAAGGTTTTCACATTATGTGTGAACATTATTTGATCCAGTAAACAGCTGTTGTTGTCCAGGTATGAGAACGAGCTGTCCATGCGTCAGTCGGTGGAGGCCGACATCGCCGGGCTGAAGATGCTGCTGGGAGAGCTGGGCGTGGCCAAGACCGACCTGAGCATGCAGATCGAAAGTCTGAAGGACGAGCTGGTGTCCATGAAGAAGAACCACGAGGAGGTAACGAGACAGCTGCCTCAGCTCACTGATCCAAACCAACACAACTGTAGAAAATACACCAAAAGAATGAAGCATGAAAACCAGGATCGGTCCTGATCCGGTCTCATGAAATCTCCTCCTTCAGGACCTGATTTCCATGCGAACTCAGATGAGCGGTCAGGTGAACGTGGAGGTGGACGCCGCTCCTCAGGAGGACCTCACCAAGGTCATGGAGGAGATCCGAGAGCACTATGAAGCTGTCGCCGCCAAGAACCGCAGAGACCTGGAGTCCTGGTTCCAGGCCAAGGTGAGGAGGAAGACTGTGTGTTGAAGAGAACATCAACACTCCCGTAGGCTGTACTCATTTCTTTTGTTGTTCCTCCTCCTGCCAGTCGGAGGTCCTCAGTAAGGAGGTGGCGACCGCAGAGATGACGCTGAAGTCGACGACCACGGAGGTGAAGGAGGTGAAGAGTCAGCTTCAGGCTCTGGAGATCGAGCTCCAATCACAGCTCAGCATGGTGAGACCAGCGTGAACGTCATGTGACATTCATTCATGTTAGGGAACATGTTTCATGTGTTTTCTGTTTAATGTGCACGCTCCTGAGATCCCGTCACGCCACAGAAAATCCTGCTCTCTGATTGGACACAAACCAGAGACAGACGAATGATTGTGGAAATATTATTGGTTGTAGTAAACTGCAGGTAACCAAAGACACAAAGACATGAGAATGGACTCAGGAAGGACAGGTTACTCAGTTTGTTGAGTCCAGTGGTTCCCAACCCAGGGCTCAGGCCCCTCCAGAAGGTCAGCAGAGAAATCTGAGGGGTCGCCTGATGGTTTATGGCAGAGAAACAACTGTTTGATCATTTGGCCTCTTTGTGTCCTCTCTGTCCTCTGACCCGTCTGTCTCCCCTCAGAAAATGTCTCTTGAAGCCTCACTGGCTGACATCCAGGGCCGCTTCGCCATGCAGATGAACGGATACCAGATGCAGGTGAGGACTTCACACTGCGTGGCTCACATTAAAGCCTGTCATCTCCATTAAAGCAAAGACCTGAGACAGTTTACCTGTGTGACTGTGCAGGTGAGCAGTCTGGAGGAGCAGCTGGTGCAGCTGAGGGCCGACCTGGAGAGGCAGGGACAAGAGTACCAGATGCTGCTGGACATTAAGACCAGACTGGAGATGGAGATCGCCGAGTACAGGAGGCTGCTGGACGGAGAGGGAGTCGGGTAAGAGGAGATCACAAATCAGCGCCTATATTTATTAAGCATTACACCTGAACTAAAACCTGGACTAAAACCTGAACTAAAACCAGTTCCACCTCAGACTAAAACCAGCTGTCATGTTTCTCTAACCTTCTGTTTTTCAGATCTTCAGTCTCCTCCTCCTCCTCCTCCTCCACCACCACCGTCATCACAAAGGTCATCGAGGAGACCATCTGAGACCAATCACACGTCTGTCTGCCGCAGGGCGGAGTCACACCTTAACCTATCACCTGTCTGCACGCTGCATCATCACTTCACTCTGGTTTCCTGCTGTAATTTAACCCACGCTCGGCCGCAGGTCGTGGAGTTGTGAGGGGAAACTTAAACTTCCTTGATATTTTGGTTCAGTGCCAACAAACCTTCTGATGCTTCAAGGAATAAAACTCAACTAAACTCAACCTGAAGTGTGAATGTTTCTGATGAGTTAAAAAAATACCAGAGCTTTTGACCACAGATCATGACCTTCTGTGGAGGAAGGCTTTCAGATGAACTGAGGGTCTGTCTCCTGTCAAACCCAATAAATGATGTTACTCAAGGGCCAGTCGAACCTTTTCTGAAGCTGTCAACCACGTCAGTCTTCAGTGGATTACACTGAATCAGCTGCTGGTCACATGACAGCTGAACGTTACGTATAAAGTTTGTATAAGTGTGAAATATGGTTAAAAGCTCTGGGAAAAGTCAGTGGACTTTGAGTTTAGATCATTTAGTGAAACGACAGCTCACCACAGTTTAAAGCAGCTCCTCACACAGTTACTCTGAAGTGTCTTCTTAAAGCAAACGTTCAAACGGGATCATTGAATATGAAGGAAACGCAGCGTAGAGTAAATAATCAAATATCAATAATCAAACTGGATAATTTGGTAACAATGAGAGAAAAGTGTCATCTCACACACACGAACATTTTCTAAAGAAACTGAGCGGAGGATTGATTTTGTCGCCGTGACGATACATCCGCTGCATGTTTCAGTCTGAACCACAGTGACAGCACAGAAAGAAGGAAACGTGAAGCAGAGCACGACGTGCCATTAGTTTCTTTAATAATTCTGTTCCAGTACAAGAGGCTGCAGCACCTTTGTCTCTTTTGCTGCTGTTTTTTAATACTTTTAGTAATTTTTTTAGGAATGACTGTCAATAGAAGATTTGTACACAGTGAGTGATCGGGGGGGGGTTGGTCCGTGGTATGTCCTGATCAATCGATACTGCTCAATATCAAACATCAAAATCATATCATCTGATTTGTAATGGTACAGTAACAGAGTGTGTCTGCCAGCACTCAAGAAGTATCTGACTGAATTTACTGCTGAGGAACGTGAAGCAGGGCCCCGTCTACCAGAACCGTCTGTCCAACCAGAACCGTCCTCACTGCACACGACGGATCGTTCAACGCTGCAGAACCTGCAGCACCAAACAAAACTTCACGTTTAAAGTTTAGATCTGGAAACTTTGTTTTCAGTCAAACAAATGAATGATCAATGAATAATTGATCAATGATTCACCTACAGCCTAAAATTCACTGGCCAAAACACTGAAGGAATCTTGGAGCCAGAACCAAAACAGAACCAGCTGTTAGAACCCAAACCTACGAATGTGTGAGTTTAGCTTTTATTCACAGGTAGAATGAGGCTGCTGATTAGTTCACAATTAACTGATCAATTGTTTGGTCTATCACAGACGAAAACATCATGATTTCTCACAGTCACCATCTCCTGAAGCTCTATGTGCCGTCACGTTGAGCCCCTGACATGAATCAGAAGGAACTTCCTTTTCGTAGTGAACGGGTGTAAAACGTTACGTGATGTATGTACGTTTAATACATAACGTGTCACAGGAAACAGTCAAACACCACGTTACGAAGCTCAGAGCGGACGCTTCACGAAACTCAGACATTTTAAAGTGTTTCACAAACTCACTGAACTTGACAGACGGATCGTTGGCAGCGAACAGGACCCTGCTCAGAGCACACAAAGAAAACAAACTTGGTCACTGACGGTTTTGTGCTTGTGTCTCATTAAGTTTTCCAAAAATAAGTAGAAATAAGTACTGGTACTTGGTCCTCGAGAGAGAGAGGGAGAGGGGGGAGAGGGGGGGAGGGAGAGAGAGAGGGGGAGAGACAGAGAGAGAGACTACCCTCACCACAGTCCAGACAGACCATTAAAGATTATCTACAAGCCCCTCAGTATCACACCCACCCACAGACACACAGTACATAACATGTCCACACACACAGACACTTGCATAAGAGCAAATCAGTCAGAGTCCACCCTGCCCACATATATAATGCAAAAAGCACAAAAAGGTATGAAAATGTAAGAAAAAATTCATAAGGAAAATTTTATAGATAGTATTTATAAAAAAAGGAATAATACTTTGTTTTTCTGGAGGTTAAAGGGTTCAGAGTTTCTTTTAGCTACTGTCACTGCCCATGGTGCTGCTGCTGCTGCTGCTGGTGCTGGCCGTGTCCGCTCGCTCTCGTTTGTGGATTTGCTCGTGTGCTTTGAGGTGACCCGACTGGCTGAAAGTCTTCCCACACTGGGGGCAGGCGTACGGCCGCTCCCCCGTGTGGATCTGCTGGTGAGCCTTCAGGTGCCCGAGGCGGCCGAAGCTCTTGCCGCACTGCGTGCAGCCGAACGGCCGCTCGCCCGTGTGGATCTTCTCGTGGGTTTTTAAGACGCCGGAGTTGCTGAAAGTCTTTCCGCACTGCGAGCAGGTGAAGGGTTTCTCACCTGTGTGGATCTGCACGTGGTTGCGGTAGCTGGTCTCCTTGGTGAAGCTCTTGCCGCAGTGCTGGCAGCAGTACGGCCTTTCACCCGTGTGGCTCAGCTGGTGAGCTTTCAGCTCCTTTGATTGGCCAAAGCTCTTCCCACAAGTAGAGCAGATGAAGGGACGTTCGCCGGTGTGCAGCCGCTGGTGCGATCGCAGGTCGTCAGCCTTGGTGAAGCCTTTGGGGCAGTGAGCGCACACGTACGGCTTCTGGCCTGTGTGGATCAGCTGGTGTCGTTTGAGGTTTCCCGCCTGGCCGAAGCTCTTGCCGCACTGCGAGCAGGTGTACGGTCGCTCCCCGGTGTGGATGCGTTGGTGAGTCTTCAGGTTTCCCAGCGTGCTGAAGTTCTTCCCACACTGTGTGCAGGAGAAAGGCTTCTCCCCTTGCATGTTCCGAGGTTTCCTCACCGTCGGGCTCTGGGTTTTGGTTGTGATGGCCGAATTCCCTCCTCCTGCCTGCCCGGTCACCGGCGCAGTCACCTCCGCAGATGTCTTCCCTTCCACGGCCGGCTGCAGCTCGTACAGCGCCCCCGATCCAAACTCAGGGTCCATTTTACCCATGCCATCCATCAGCAGAGCGTCGGGTCGGAGCTTGTTGAGCTCCGTGCGGAGCTCGGCCATGTGGATGGACTCCAGGCCGTTGTGCTGCAGGTGGGTGGACATGGTGTTGGACTCTGGGTACTCTGACTTCAGGGAGCTCAGCTCTGTGGTGTAGTAACACTGCAGGTCCACATGGTGGTCTGACTTAATGTACTCCAGGGTGTCCGTCACCTGCAACAGAAAAACATGCAGCTTCAGTCAGAGAGGATGCTTCAGCAGTATTTCATTTCAGTTTTAACTCCTCAGTCCTTCCATCCAAAATCCCATAAATACACAAACAACAACGTCAGCTAACAAAAGCAAAACTGTAAAAAAGCTCACAGTTGGTCAATACACACATGGTCACAGCAGCACCGACACCGACCGCCTACTTCTGTCCTTCCAGCTTCTTCTGCTCCAACACTCTGATAAGACGTCAGACAGAAAAGGCTGCAGAACCTGAACACTCTCCTTTCTGGAGAGTAACAGCTCAGGTACTGACTCAGCTGGATTTTAAATCGAAGCAGCAGAATCACGGATTGGATCCTCTGTTACCGTAAAAAGTATGAGATAGATTACTGCCTGTTTTCCAGTGTGTTTTCTCCTCTGGTCGCAAACCTGACATGTCGGTGGAGTTTTGTTAAAACGGTCTTTAAATTTTCACGACTGAAGTCACCTGCGATGATGAGCGGCTCTGGCAGCTCGAACTGCAGCGGTGGAATTAATCACAGGCAACATGAGAATACAAAGCCAAACCCTGGAAGTGTCCTTAAGCAACACACCAACCACCTCATTCATTCATTGTCTGTGCAATGACACTGAAGTTGAACCGAATCAAAATCTACATCTAATCTAAGAGTTCCTCCTTCATCCACCTCAGGATCGCCTCTGATCCAGACTCTGTCCTGAAGCGACTGCAGGTGAACATGTAGAGTCTCAGTGTTTCATACGTGTTCGTTCATCTGACAGAAACTGAAACATGTGAATGAGAACAGCTTCAGTGTGTTATCACTTCGTCCACAGTGACTTTCCTCCATCGCTGCAAAGGTGCACTGATCTTAAACATTTAACAAAATCCAAATAATGTCTTGGACTAGGTTAAATTCTGAGCTGGGATAAAGCTGTGTTTATGCAGCTGTGATATCTCTGGTTTCCTTCAGAGTATTTTTGACCAAAAGGTTCCAGAAATCAAACAGATTCTGTGCTCAGAAACTAAAAAGCCGTTTTTGCACATTAGACTGAAGACAGACTGAAAGAACAATAAGGAACACAAACACCTCTCTCCAACGCAGACAGACAGACAGACTGTTGAGTCTGATGTTTACGCCTGCTTTAGTACGTAAATGCATTAATCAATAATCAATTTGTCTCATTCACTTGTTTTGCTCTCCCAGCTGCTGGCCTCTCTTTCACTTCTCCTCTTTGGACCAGCAGAGAACCTGAAAACATCCTTTTGGTTTGAGGCTAAATGAGTCTGATCCTCATCCTGGTACTGATTCTACCAACACCCAGAGCTGCCCACTGTGTGAATCCAGCTGTGCAAACTTCAGAAAGTAAAGTCACACAGAGCATGGTTATGTCCTGTAGCAGATTCTGAGTAGTGTTTCAGGCCTGCGAGCAGTGTGTGTGTGTGTGTGTGTGTGTGTGTGAAGGAGAGAGCCAGTTCAGTTACAAGCAGGTAATTGTTTAAAGGGATTTGCAGCCATCAGTTAATGACCTTAAGACCTGGAAACACATTGAGCTCAGGAGGAGCAGATCCTCCATCAGGATCAGATTCAGACCGAAGCTCCGCAGCACGACACGTCAAGACTGAGAAACAAGAAGAGCGACGCAGGTAAATCTCATATGGTTCACCCACATAACAATAAGACACGTTCTCCCTCCTGTGTTTGTACAGTATGTTCTGGTTTTATTCGTCCAGGTTTTCAGATCGGTCTCTGAGACTTCTGGTGAGACGAACTCTCTGTGGTTTTCACAGCACAAAACTCCAACAGCAACTTGTGTTTCTGTGACTCTGTTATAAATTTAGTTTTTCCTGAAACTCAGAAAGAAAAACAAACCTGAACCTGAACTTATCAGTGCAAAACCCTGAACTGACCGACTCTCTCCAAACATACTGTACACACACCCAGGCTGCACACACACACGCTCAGAAGCAGAAGATTTAAACGAGAGTTAAAGCAACACAATGGATCAGTAAGGACACTCGATCCAGACCTCGGACAGGATCCGTTTGACTGGCCACCCCAGACACCACCCCAACATCTCAGGTATATTACTGTCGTCGGGCTCCTCGGTGGGCAGCGGACTTAGTTTCTAGATTAATCGATGTGCGTTACAAAGACATGCACAGGACCCACGGTCAGCAGCTGGCCCATGTTCAGTGATACATGACAGAGTAACACATCAGAGTCAACCTGACCAGGTGTGACCACGTTCCATTGTTTACCTGGGAGATGTAGTCAAACACGGAGCTGGGCTCATAGTGTGACTTGTAGTCCAGCTCTGTGACATCGCTGTGGTGAAATGGGCCCAGGTGGTGGTTGCCATGGTGACCGTGATGCTCAGACTTGATGTAGTCGAGGCCGCTGATCTCCATCTTGATCTGATCTTGGCCCAGCTCCGCAGTGGACAGCGGCTGGATCTCCGACAGGTCCACAGTCCTGATGGGCTCCAGGTCTCCATCCTCCGGCTCGCTCTTCACACACGGCAGCATCACCAGCGGCTCAGCAATCTCCGCCGCCAGTGAGCTGAGCGTGGGCGTCGGGCAGTCAGAGGAGAGGAGGGCCAGTGTGGGCGCCGGGGCTGAGGCGGCGGGCCCTGGGCCACAGTCCACCTGCAAGGAGGGGTCCAGGGGCGGGGGAGGGGAGCCACATTCAGGGGGCAGGCCGAGGCTCAAACACTCCGTCTCTAAGTCTGTCATGGTGAGGGGCGGAGCTAATCCTCCTCACCTCACTCAACACCTGAAGTATTGCTGAGGTCCACCTTCTTCTTCTTCCTCCTCCTCCTCCTCCTCCTCCTCCTCCTCCCCCCTGGCACCTTCCTCCACTCCCCCCTCTGCTGCTCCAGAGATATACCTGTCCTGAGAAAGGAGGGGCTGGGGGGAAAGGAGGCGTGTCCCTGAGAGCGTCCTCTGGTAATCCAACAGTGTCACCACCCACACCTGACGAGGACCAGCCTGCAGAGACACAGGTAAGGTTACAGCGAGGTTTACAGACACACTGGGCTTTTTATTCTTCACATTTTAATCGTTCTGCCTGTGACGGATAAATCGACCACCTGCGACGTGGAGCGCACGTTCTCACAAAGAAGCTCCACCTTTCTGCCAAAATAAACCTTCGTGGAATCATCACAGTACAAAGCGGACCTGTGCTCTCCTGTGAAGTCTGAGTCCGACTCGTGTAAAATCCTGCTGCAGTGACAATAATCATACCACATGGTGTAACTGTCATTTTCATTGTTGTTTAATCTGCCGGATATTTTCCTTTAAATGTTCTGTCCAACCAACATCAAAACACAAAGATACTCAGTTTACAATGATTTATGTCAATGAAAAGCAGATGATCCTGTTTTCTGGGAAGCTGAAACAAGAGAATCTTTTTCCTTTACCTTTGCTTGAAAAATGACTCATGTCAATTATCAAAATAATTTTCAATTATTTTCCTGCAGATCAACTGATAGTTTCAGGACTAGAAATTTTGCCAGATAACAAACTGTGGCCTTAGAAATGTAAAAGTCCTTGAAGTGTAAAGTGAGAGGTTTGCACCGGTAGAGGGAGGAGACGAAGTTCTTTGTCTGAAGTTCTGCTCTTACCTGAAACGGGATGTTTGGTGTCTAATGAGTTCATGTGAACTGGACACTTGAACGTGCATGACACATAAGTACTAGTACTACTAGTATTAGTATTAGTATTAGTGGTAGTGTACTGCGGTCCTGGTGGGAGCTGCAGCGGCCTCCCCGCCCGCACACACACACTGAAAAGTTTGGAGGCAGTCTGGCTGGTATCTGCACTGGCAGCCGTGAACGTTAAAGTGCGACCGTCTGCTCTTTAACAAAAAGAGGCCGGAGGGGCTCAGCGGCGGTCCGCAGCCCGAGGCTCGACCGGTCCGCTCGCACCGAGCAGCTCGCACGGAGCACGGAAGTTTGTCTCGCGGTGGTTACCTGTCTCTTCAAACACCCAGGTAGCCTTCGCAAGTCGCCACGCAGACTCTGTGCAAACTGGCTCAAAGAATCTGGCGGTGATTTTCTCTCGGGATGTTTCTGTCCGCTTCACTCACCCCGCAGCCTCCGGTTTGCCTGCAAGAACTTTCGGTTTCACCGATTCTCGCGCTCAGACTGAAAACTCCCGGTGACAGAGGAGGGAGACGCTTTGAAGCCGCTTTTCAGGCGTACAAAGACAGGGCAAGGTGCCATGTCTAGCTAGCTAGCAGAGCTAGCCAGTGGCCATCTTGTTTATCACACTAACGTCGTTCGCAGCCTGCTAAGCTAACTAGCGGGGTTAGCCGATGTTAGCACGGGAAGAAAGTGAGAGTGAGGCGGGGAGGAGAGGCAGCAGAGGGGGAGCAGCGGCCGTGCTGGCAGGCTGGACGCTGCGGGAAGCGACTGACAGCCCCGACACAAAAGAAACTAACTGTGGCAAATCCGTGCGGCGGCCGACGGAGGCATTATCTGTCAGAGAGCGGTGCAGCCCGTTAAACAGGCAGGAAACCGAGCGCAGCGGAGCGGCAGCGAGCCGCAAGAACAAGAAAACGAGCGCATCGGAGCCGTGCAGGCGGGTTATAACGGCAGGGAGAGCAGTACGTTACCTGCCGGTGGTCCGGTTCATGGCCGGCTGTCCGCCTCGGTTCGGCCCACTGTCCGTCACTTGTAGCTAACTCCACCGGACCCGCCACGTCCACCTCGGCAGAACAACCCGCCGCCTCTCCTCCTCTCCACCCCTCTATCACTGACTAATTCCGCTCCCTCCTTCCCTCCCTCCTTCTTACCTTCCTTTCCTCCCTCCTTCCTCTCTCGCTTCTTTCCCCCCTTCGGTACTCCTCCTTCCTTCCTTTCCTTCCTTCCTTCTTCCCTTCCTTCCTGCCTGTCCACTGCTCGCTCGTGCACGTACCAGTTCAGGCGGGTATGTAGGTAACTACGGTAACGGTAGTAGGTGGGTTCAGTTCCCAGAGTCGCGCGCAGAGCGGGTACGCGCTCGCTACATTGTTACAGAATCATCACCAAACACCTCGAGCTCGTTCTGTTCTGGGTTTTTTCTCCATCTCCACGCGCCGGTGTAGTAGGATAACTGAATGAATGAACGAGCAGCACGCGCCCCGCTGCGCCGGGTCAGTGCGGTCAAGTGGCAATTTACTGACGTCAGAACCCCCCCCCTCGCCCCCCCCCCCCCCAAAAAAAAACAAAAACAAAAAAAAAAAAAACCAGTCTCATTAGATGTTGCTTTGGCCGTGGACTCATACATTTTAACAGGAACTTTACTGAATTGTTTTTTATTTTGTAATTTGATCCACCCGTGGCTTTTCTGCCCCCACCCTCCTACACAGGTGGAAAAGACACATAGTCTTTCGGGCTCATGTCCGATGTGACAGCCCCCAGTCTCTCCTGCTTTAAACATGAATAGATTTTTTACTAAATGAATGAAAATTACACAATAAAAAAGCCTAGAGTGAATTCTGACTGCTACCACTGAGTATTTCTGTGACTGCACTGCTGCTGCAGCTCACAAAAACAATACAACTGTAATCAACAAGGAACCACGTCACTGCAGTGACCAACAAAATATGAATACCTGGAAAACAGTGGTCATACAGACGGACAGTGGAGAAGTGGGTTATGCTCAGAAAGTGGTTTGAAAAGATTCTGTGAATGTTTTCAGTTTTCTGTTGTGAAAGTCTGTCACCGTTTCAGTTCATTATAACGAACATGAAGCAAAAAAGATGATTTCCCAAGATATCGAAGTGTCACGCAGCAAATTAGGTTTTTTTCATCTCTGTATCATATAAATATGACTTACAAGAAAAAATCTGTCTCATAAGGTAAATATCTTATGAGACATTAATTCAGTCCAAGTCTTAGTTTTGAGGAAATGTCTCCCAGTTTCTCCCATAAGAGAACTCCTGTAATTACCAGATATCCTGCTAAGTGTTAAATATGAGAAAACTGATTTTCATGTCGATCACACGGAATCTGTCACCACTGACATTAAGAAGATGATTTCCCAAATTGTCGGACTGTTCCTTTAAAGCTCTGTCAGCAGACAGTAAATAAGACTCATCAGACCCGGCTGGGTAGTTGTGAACATTTATTGGTTTTGTTTGAACTTTAACACTAAAAAGTTCCTGTTCTCATTGATTAAAACAGGTAATAAAAATAAAAAAACACACCATCACCATCGCCTTCATCGTCCTGGCAGACAGCTGTAAAATGGCGTTAATAACATTCAGACAGTGCAGCTGTGATCAACACGGGGCACAAGATAAAACAGCCGAACACATCAGTGAATATTCACTACTTCACTGCTTACAGCTGTTGGCAATAATTCACTCAAAACTGACACTAGTCACAAAAGGGTCAAAGGTCATATCAATTTTGAGTTAATTTTCTCAGATTGACAACGGAAATGAACTGTACCATTTCCTGACTACAGGTTGAACTGTCCCGACTTTCTCATTACTCAACTCCAGGGAACTTTAAGATTTGGTGTTATTAGAGTGCTGAATTACAAAAAGGGCACATTTTATCAAAAGTATTGCATAAAATCCAAACACTGAGATGAACTTTCTTGACAAACAAAAGCAAGTCAGTTCATCGAGATTATACAGGGAGTAAAAACAGATTTAAAAGAATAATAACGCTAAAAAAACAAAACAGGAGTTAAACATTATAAACATCTAGCCTGCTTTAAAGTCACATAATCAATAATAAAAACACTAAAACATCCCTTTCATCCCCTCATTCTCACTTTTGCATCAAACAAACAGAGGACCTTGGATCGTTCCCTGAGGAACCCCGGCATTAGGTTTTATAAACTCCAGCTGTACTTCTAAAAACGGACCATAAAAGCTTTCTTTTTCTTTTAAAGATCAAGGTCTCTCTCGGCTCCCAGTGAAACTCTTCTGCTTAATCTTTACCTTTTCCTGCAGTCGATTCCCTTCTTCCACAGCCTGCAGTTTTAACAAAGAAGCTGACCTGAAATAACATTGTCTTCTCTCCACATGGGAACCACACAACCACTTTTCAGAAAATTGCCAACAAATAAAATATAAATCACAGGAATCATCGTGTGCTCTGATACATACACATGAATGGCATCTTAATGCGTCTCAGTGCCAAGAATGATATGTTTGACATGTTAAACCAAATTCTTTGAACGTCCTCCTTTAAAACAATCTTTAAGAGAAATACATCTGCTTCGAATTATTTCATAAGTTACGAAATAAATACGTGACGACCATCAGCGGCAAGACAAAGGGAAAAAAAAAAAATTCACAGACACTCGTCATGTTCTTTGAATAAACTGAAGTCTGAATTGTGAAAAAACATTTTTGGGGTTTTCCTGTATCTGTATTACATAACTGACTATCACATCATTACAAGAAAAGGTCTGGTAATTTAGTCACCTGTATCTCTGTATTTCATATTTACAGGGTGAAGATCTTCTAATTATGAGAACATTTTCCCCAAATCACCGCATTTCTCTTTATAATTATGAGATAGTAAGTCTTTATCACAAGACGACATCGTTAAGTCTTGGTCTCTTGATATTCTTTGAAAATTTTGACAGTGGCAAGAAAAACTCCCTTTGAACAGGAAGGAACCTGGTCCCCTGGATCATGTAATTATGATTTATTGTCTCCTAATGAGAAAAAAAGCGTCTGCCAGAGCATGTTATTCAAATCATATGATCTGATTTTATCACATGAAAACATTAAACAGGATAATGGTGGTGTTAATTCAGCAGGTCTCTGTGTTGAACTTTAATCAGTAAAGCGGTTTCAGGACCTTGGAGGTTTTTCTGACAGAACATTTATTTCTGCACTGGTGGTTTTCAGCTTCAAAAACACATTTTGTGCTCTGGTGATCAACACTTCATAGAATCAGGTTTCCCTTTTACGGATATTCAACCAGATGCATTTCTCTCTTTTATGGCTTTGTAAACAAGGACAGGAGGAGCATTGATTGGTCGACAGGTTGCATGATGCTGCTGCCGTCAGGAGAAAACCTCATAATCACCACTTTTCCTTTTTACCAGCAGACACACTGGAAGTGAAGCGTTCACCTGAGGAAACAGCTGAAGTCAGTGTCTGGAGATACCAGGTTTTCCTCTGACAGCAGCTGAATGCGTTTTGATTTGAGCACAGTGCAGAGAAGCAGCTGCTGTCCTGTAAAAACCACACGACTGAATTTCTGCTCACTTGTTTTTTGTGCGTTTTTGTTGAAAAAAAAAAGCATTGATTATTCTTTTACCTTATTTCATGTGAGATTTGGCAGTATTTTACCTGCTGCTTGTGTTTTCCCTTTCTGCTCTTGTAATTTTATATTTTATATATATTTAACTTTAATTTTCTCTCCCCATGTTTGACCTCAGAGTTTTTATTGCCTCATTTCTGTTGTTGTTCTTTTACCTGTTAAGAGCTAACTGAAGAGTGTACAAACACACAGCAGTTTATTGTTATTGTGTATTAATATATTGTAAAACTTCAATCCTGATAAAGAGAAAACTGTTTGACCAAACATCTGCTTCATTAAAACAGTGTAAGGTTTCAAAAACACTGAGCTGGTAAGTCCAGATTCAAACCGAGCAGCATTTTGAATTTCTATCTCATCATTTTTACTTTTTCTTTTTTCATTCATTCTTCATTTTTTGAAATCTGTTTTTCCTGTTCTTTGCATAAATAAGCTCCATATCTCAGGGCATCCTGAAAGACAACTCAAAAAGTATAAATAATCTTTAGAGACCAACATGAGAGTCAACAGTTAAAAACATCTTTGTCTTCAAACCTGAGAAGTTTGTGTGTTTGCAGTCGTGTGGTTTTTACTTGACAGCTTCGGGCTGTGTTTTAAAAAGCTGAGACGCATCAAAATGAATCCGAAAACATAAAATATACACGTTATTGTAGTCAAATACCAACGCTGTACATCATCTGAGGTAACAAGGTCTGTGTGGAAAGAGGAAAACAAAACACTTGAAATGTTTTACAAGGAAAATGAGGTATGTGAACACATGTAGAGGAAGAAAGTGCAACAAACAGAATGAAGGCGCTCAGAGCCGAGTTAGAAAGGCGGTTGGGTAATCCAGATGTTAGCCAAGCAGACAACATTTAAACAGCGTTCAGGAAATTCAACAGTAAAGTTTAAATTTTTACCCGAGAACAGCCGGGTTCACGATCCAACAAAATCTTTGTTCGTGCAGTTTTTCGATGGCGGTCGGATTTTTGTTACACATCAACTGGTTTTAGTTTTTGCTAACGAACGTTCACCAGCAGCTGTGAACAGGCTCGCTTCAGCAGGTCTTCAACAAATCAAACTCTGTCCGCTCTGCAGAGATTCGGCTTCGTATTGCTTCAAATTTTAGTTCAAAAGTAAAAGAACAGAATCAACACGAATATCTGATCATTTACAAAGCATAAACACGATGAAACGGCTGATTGTTCGTGCTGAAGCGTCGCAGAGCAGAAACATCGACACATGAAAGTCACCAGGATAAACTATTCATCCCATTCATCCCTCCATCTCTTCCTGTCGTGTGAAAGCTACAAAGGATAAAGTCAGTGTTGAGCCTTTGAACACCAGAGAAATAACGAGATGAAGACGTAGGAATGATTGGAATAAAACTTTCACCAGCCTGAACTGAGATTTCATAGGTTTGATTTTGGACCGATGCACAGGTTTTATCTCTGACGTCCCTTTTTGATTATTATTCTACAGCAAACCAGAAGAGAAAAGTCACATGGACTGACATTAAAAACGTGAAGTTTTCAGTCTCGTTTCTAACTCACTGAACTTGAAATAAGAGAAAACTGAAAAAGATTTTAAAAAGCTTGAGCAGCCGGAGGGAAGGATCGCACTTGTCAAAGAGTAAATGTCCAGATTTCACGTACAACACACAAACACCTGGGGCGAAGAGATGGTGGTTTCTGAACACTGCGGCATCAAGTTACACTTACCAGTATTTACGTTCTGTTTGTCTTCAGAAAACTGAATGTTATCACTGCCTGTGTTGTTCTTCAATCTAAAAATACCAAATATTGTTCGGGTCCAGTTTCTACAAGGTGACAATCACAAACTGAGTCTCTGCGTATCTTTGGACTGCTTCACCTTTTTTCTTCCATCAGTGCTTCCATTTCTGCCAGGAAGATGAAAAAAGAAAGCTTAATCATGTAAATCAGTGAGTGTGAGCGAAGTCTCAACTGAGCATCTTATCATTCTGATTTTAAATTTAATTCTGATTTTCCAGCTGTTTTCCTGATGCTTGAACTTTTTTCTTTCCGGCAGAAACAGGCTTCCGTACAAATCAGATTAATCAAAGTAAAGAGAAGAAAATAATCGTTAGTTGAAGCCAGAGAAACATCTTGTGGTTGTGTGTGTTTGTCGGAGGTATCTGTGTGCAAACATGAGGTTACTGAACTGAACCCAAAGACAAAGGAGGGATGATGGAAGGAAGGAAGGAAGGAAGGAAGGAAGGAAGGAAGGAAGATTTAAAAACCTTCCTCTTGCTCTCTTTTCTCTCACTTTATCATCAGTTTTGTCTTAAAGGTAAAAACTGTACAGCAAACGTAAAAAGGATACAAACAGCTGAAATTCACATTCAACGAGTCCCGATAAACGATGTCACTGATGCACACAGAAGGTTTCTTCCTTTGCTTGTTTTCCTGTACAGGTAGTGACACAAATCCTCAAAGGTCATCTAAAAAAATGTAAAATATGACAACGACAATGCACATGACGATAATCCTAAATTGTTTTAAAAAAAAAGAGAGCGAGAAGAGAAAATGGAGTCTGTTTGTCGAGGAAAACAATGAAGGGCACTTTAAAAACAAACAAGGTAGAAAAATCAAAGGTCACTTCTTCCTGTGGGAGTGACTGTCCACGCTGTACAGGTCCAACACGAACAACAAACACCACCAGCACTACGATCAGGACGCAGGAAACGGCGCTCCGACTGCTGAGGCGACCAGCTTATTGCAAAAAATAAAATAAAAGAATTCACCTACAGAAACTCACCTGCAGCAGCTGGAGCTCGTTTCCTGTCCACGAGGAGGTTTGTGGGTATTTTACAGGAGGATGTACAGCAGGCGGAGATGTCTCAGAGCAGTTCTCTGGTACAGGCCTGGGATCCTTACGAAAACCACAACGAATCAACGTCAGCTTTCAGCATTTGTACAGAATTACAGTTAAAATCGATATCCCGGAAAGCTCCGAATAAGAGGCTGACTGAGAAAACCAGTTTTCAGGGCCTTTAAGATTTGGTTGTGGTCTGTACTTTGTCTGTATTCATTCACTGTATTCAGCTTTTCTTCAGCCGAGTTCCGTACGAGAAGCTACGTGAATGCTCTGACACTGAAAAGGAAAATCCCAGATGAAAAGGTTCCGTAAGAGATTCGTTAGCGTCGTGAATCTAAATATTTTGCTGACCTGGAACCAGATCTCCATCTGCTTCTAGATGATAACTGATCATGTGACCTTCCACCACAGACGCTGTGATTGGTTCTGTTAAGTACCGATGATAAGGAATAGACCGTTATTTGTTTTTGCTCTGATAATTTCCTTCTTCTTTTATCGTCATCGTCTCAGAGTCACTCCTCTTTCAAACCATCTATGTTCCCCGTCCAAAATCTGGACTTCACTGTCTTCAAAGCTCCTTTCTCCTTGAGATGCAGGTGAACGGCTGAGTTCTGACCGGAGGAGTGAGCTCGTCTATGTTGGGCCATGCGTCTGTGGAGCGGCTGTTTAGTCTCTCCTGTGCAGAGGTCGGGACACTCCTCGCTGCATTGACCCCACAGACGACATCACTCAGCTTGTTTTGGGGGTTTGGTCTTTGGGGTGCACCGGTTTCTGTCTCAGAGTGTTACAGGGCCTGAAATGAACTGGAATGTTGTGTTTGGAGAAAATCCTCCGGAGTTTCTTTGACACTGCCGCCACATACGGTACCACAGTGTTTCTGTGCTGGTCTGTGGCGTCCTCCCTGTTGGTGGTTGTGGTGTTTCCTCTTGATTTTTTTCTTTATGTGTGTGTGTTCTTTCTCTTTTCCTTTCGTTGTGGTGGGGATGTTTTCTGCCTGGTGGTGTAGGGTTCTGATAACTCCCAGTTTGTGTTCTAGTGGATGGTGGGGGTCGAAGAGGAGATACTGGTCTGTGTGTGTCGGTTTGCGGTAGATTTCCACGTGTGCACCACAGTCCAGAAGAGGAAGCTGGTTGCCTTCTATTAACCTTAGGACACGATGGCCTGGATGAATGAGAACCTACACAGTTTTACACTGATGTTGTCAGTTACTCATAACTATGACCTCTTGTTCCATTCACATCCAGTAGTTATGGATATTTTTCTCATAGTCATGAAAGTTTTCGTAACGTGGATCTCATATTTACGAGATGAAGAAGTCATGACTGGGAGATACTGAGGTTTAGAAAACGTCTCAGGTTTCCTGGCTGAATGCAAAGCCCCTCCATATAATAGTGATGATGATGATGATCATGATAAAAAAGGGTCTACCCCGTTTGTTGTTCTGTGCCTGTTCCTTCAGGTCTCCATCTCTTTCCAGATTCGTTGAGCATGCTGAAGGTCACGTCACAGTACAAGTTGGATTTTATTTGCATTTTTTCCTCAACTTTTCTCAGCTCTGGTTCTCATCTGGTCTCAGGTCTGTGGCTCCTCTTCTGGTTTTACTCTGAGCTCTGGTTTTGTTCAGTTTTTGTTGGACCGTCGATCTGTTTGTGGCCTCTGATGATCCTGCTTCCAGTTCAGCCCAGGAGACCTGCCAGGTTCAGGACTGGCTCCCGGTGTGCTGGGTCCGGATGTGGCTGTGGAGGCGGGTCCCGGAGGAGAACCTCTTGCCGCAGTCCGAGCAGCATAACACCGAGGCAGTGCCACCGGGCGGAGACGAGGGGGACGACGTGTCGGCAGTGGAGTTTTCGGCGACGTGAATCTGACGGTGAGCCTTCAGGAGAGACATCCGGCTGAACCTCCGCCCACACTCCTCACACTCCGACCAAACCCTCCGCCTCTTCTTCTGCAGGGAGACAAGAACAAATCAGAGCTGAGACCTGATCGATCAATCAGTCAGCCAACTGAAAATCCAATCAGAGATCTTCAGTCAAACATGGTCTGATCTGCTTCTTTAATCTGTTCTAAGAGGTTGAGTTATCAGCAGGTGGCACTACCCTCCTCTGAAATCCAGAACCCATCAGGCTCTAATTCTTCAGACTGAATCGTGATGAAGGAGCAGGAAAAGGTGATTTTAGCTTAAAGTTTACAGCAGATGATCTGCAGACTGATCTGAGGTCTGTGTTTGTGTTATTTCAATCTGCAGAATGATGACAGGGCAGGTTTTTAGGAAGGAAAATCTTTGCTTTACACAACAGTAATCTTTATGTGATGTGACTGAATGATCGAGAGGAGAATCAGGAGATCAGAGCTGAGGTCCAGCTCAGATAATGAACTAACTCCAGCCTGATTCAGCTCATACTGAAGTGTATTTAAAAACTAGATGATTTTCTGTTACTTTACTTGACCTCTGGTTGCTTTCTTTTTCATTTATTCATCTTTAAAACATGTTTATTATATGTCATGTTTTAGTTATGCATCTACAAATGTCCCATGTTGGTAGAGACTCCTTTCTCCTGTATGAGACCACTAAGTCCTCCCTCACCTTCCTCCCCCTGTCCTCCTCCTCCTCCTCTTCCTCCTGCTCCTCCTTGGTCGTCAGGGGCGACGGGCAGGTCCGGCCCTGCAGTTCAACGCCATCTCTGCAGTCGCTGGCGCCGTCGGTTGTCAGAGCACCCAGCGTTTCCTTGGCGGTGGCGTCCTCATCATCATCCTCCAGCAGCTGAGACGGCAGAGTCAGGAGACGGTGAAGCATGGACGCCGAAGAGCGACGTCCTGAAGAGCCTGGACGGAGAGGGGGGAGGGGGGGGAGAGAGGGTGAGACAAGAGTCACAACAACACTGGACCAACAGGAGAAAACGTCAGCGTTAATAAACTGATCAACAGGAAACTGAACAAAGACGAGTCTGAAGATCAATGAATCTTTTGTCCTCAAAAACACTCGACCATGAATTTTTCTTATGAACTGATTAAAACATTTCTCCATGTGACGCAGCAGTTAACGGATTAACTGAACTAAAGTTGTGTTGATGATTTGAAGATTGAATTTGTTTGTTTCTCCTGTATGTCAGCACCATCAGCTGCAGCTGTGTCTTCATACCTGTGAAAACGATCCAGTGGAGGGCAGTGTAGAGACACACACACACACACACACACACACACACACACACTCACACACACAGAGTTATATAAACATAATGTGTGTGTATGTATTAAAGCTAACTGAAGTTATAGCTTTATCCTCATGTTGGCTGTTTATGTGACATTTCCTCTCTCACCTGTGGGGCTGAGGGGGGGTCCAGGTGAGGGTCTGGTGGTGGTGGCGTTGGTTCCTCCCCCGCTGGTCCTTTGACTGTCTGCAGCGTCATCATCAGGAGAGAACACCTCCATGTCCTCCAGAGGAGTCCAGCGGGGGTCCTGCTGGGGGGACGAGGGGGAGGGCTCCAGGGTGACTGAGGGGGCTGGGAGAGGCTCCACATGCTCCGCCCCTCCCTCACCCATTACCCTCCCACCTCCCTCTCCTCCTCTCCCCCCAGAGAGCTCTTTAATTTGCCAGACGTCACTGCACCACTTCTGACCAAAGACCTTGTCCAGGATCGGAACCCAGTCCTGAGAAACTGAGAGGACTGGGGGACGCTCTGGGTCAGGAGGGGGAGGAAACAGGTGAGGAAGAATAAGTGGAGAGTGGAGAGGAAGCAGAGAGAGCAGAGGTGAGGAGGAAGGAGGGATGAAGAGAAGAGAAAAAGGACGAGATTCAGAATAAATTTGATCAACTTGATAATTTAAAAAATGGATGAAAACTGGAGAAACAAACGAGCAAAACAATCCCAAATATGGAGTCTGGTCAGGGTGTGAGTGCAGAGGGGGAGGAAGGGGGGAGGAAGAGCAGCCCTACACATTTAACACAAAGCTAAGTTTTATCGTCCCTTTAGTTGTAAATGAAGTGAAGATATGTGAAGCCTTAATTCTTTATGATACAGTCTCCCTAAGGTCCTCATGGTGGCGCTCTCTCGGACGGGTGGATGTTGGACGGATAGAACAAATCTTTATTTTGCCCAAAGCTCTTGGAGTGAATGTGGTCTATAACTCTGTCACCATCTGAACGGCAGAGGAAAGTTTGAATTGGAACTTTTTGTTTAGTTTTCATTGGCTGATAGAAAACACAAAATAATTTGAGCTGTGACCATTAAATGAACCAGACGGCCGCAGACCTGCCTCCCCCTCCTGCCTCCCCCTCGTCACTCACCCTCTGTGTCTGCCGTCTCTTTGGACGGTGCCACCTCAGCCAGCTCCTCCCGGGCGTCCTCTGAGCCGCTGGGCGACACCGAGTCGTTCTCAGATCCTCTCCTTCTCCCCCCAGCTCCTCCTGCTCCTCCTCTCCCCTTCTCTCCCGCTCCTCCTCTCTCCTTCTCCCCCCCTCCCCCTCTGGCAGAGCTCTCCAGTCTCTCCTCCAGGACCTGCTGCTCTCTCTCCATCTTGGTGATCTCCAGCAGGAGGTCGTCAAACGAAGCCTCCACGATCTTTGTCAGCTCGCGCACAGCAAAGTTCAGGACCTGTTCCATGACCGACTTCAGTTGGTCTGCAGGAAACAGGAGAAACCATCATCATCATCATCATCATCATCATCATCAGCCCTGAATATCTAGAGAAACTGGTTATAGCAGTCATCACGTGTCAGTTGACATGTCAGCTCTGCTGTCGGCTGCCCTGAGGACGGCGCTGAGTTCAGAACACACCTCCGACTGAGGAACCTTTCAGAACCACGCAGACACACGGCAGCTGCTTTTTACACAGTGTGCTTTGTACCAACACGTCACTAAGAATTAGGGACGCAAAAGTGCCCAAAAGTGCATTTTCGGTTTCCGGTCGAAAGACTTTCATCAACCTCACATTTAGGTGGAACCTGGTCAGGAACCGGCTTTCAGGATCTCAGGCATCTTTCTGAGAGGACGCACCAACATGAGAGCAGCAGGATTCTCTGGGTCTGAGGACAGGTGTGTGCTCAGTCAGATCCTCACCCGGATTAAACTGCCTGGAAAACCTGAAACTGTAAGCTGTGTAATGTTCTGCTCTTGGACCTATAAGTGTCATATACATATGATGATCCATATTTAAACCCACTGGAGCTTCATGGTTTCCCCTGAGTTCTTTGTACATGATCCCTCCAAGCAGTGACCCAAATCATACCCGTGTCTGTTTACGGGCTCCGGCAGACAGGGAACAGTTCACGTTTCAATAAATACAATGTGATGGAAACTGATGGATGCCTGTGTATTTACTGAGTTTATGCTCTCACACACACTCTCCATTCATTCGTCATATTTCCGTACGTTCGTAGAGTAACAGGGAGTGCAGAGCTGTGTGAAGGGTGAGAGGCGTCGCTGCACAACAAATCTCTTCACTGTGTTTCTGTCCTCTCTCTGATCTGAGTCCATGAATCACAGATAAGAGCCGAGCTGATCTGAGAGCAGATCAGAGGACAAACAGGAATTCCCCTCAATAAGCCTCATTATGAATTTAATGGTCAATAAAGGACGAAAATGGACATAAAAGTGAGTCAGTGTCGTCTGGTCAGTCCCTGGAATCTGACTCACACTTCATCACGTTACATTATCCACAGGTTTGGATTCATCTCCTCTCCTACATTAACAGACACATCTAACAACAACAACAACAACAGCAGCAGCCCCCTGAGGCCTGATGGCCACATCTGGATCACGGACTGTGCCTTTAAAACTCAGAAAAACTGATTTCTAATCAACATGTCTCACAGAGACAACTAACTTAGATAATGAGCAGGAAAAACGTCAAGAAAGAAAGAAATGTGTCTCGAGCAGAGGAGCTGGGGTCTGACACATCCGATCAGATCTGATCAGTTTATCCTTCATCATCTGTCAGTGACTTCAGATGAGTCCACATCAACACTAATGAAGCCTGATAATGTTGACAGCCTGTAGCTTCAACCTGAACAGGAGCTGAGCCGCAGCACATCTGAAGTGTGTGTAGATACAGATGAATAGATCATATACAGATATGATCTACCACCGCTGAGGTTTTAACACATCCAGAGGATAACTGTAGCTTACTGCAGACTGTGGGTTTGATCACGCTGTCTGCGCTCTACATCAGAAAGTCATCAGCAACACAGTCTAACTTCAGTTACTCCACATTTGCTCTGAGTTGCAGATACTTTCGACTGCTTAGATGTTTTTGGGCCATGATGGGGCATCACGGTCTGGGGCAACAAACAACAACAAATCTTTTCTACAATGGAGGCAACAGTTCGGCCAGTTTGGATGCTGCTGCTGATCAGAGGACCACAAAGAGCTTCGCGGAGCATGACGGGCTTTAATCATCAGCACACGTGGCAGATCGTCGTCCTCAGGCGTCACTTCATCATATAACAAACTGTGTCACTCTGAGCGTGTTCACCAATTAACTGCTCTGCAGAGATTTTACACCCAGACACTCAGTATGACCACAGATCTAAGTTGGGATTGCACAAGATTAATATGATGCATCTCCCCGCTATCTGATGCAACAACACTGTTTAGGTACCAGCTCTAACAGGTCAGGTGTTATCACTGCTCCACAACATTATTTTTGCTGTAAGAATACTGTCATGAAACCACTACGCTGCATCAAGTTGTACCTCCTGCTGAGACTTTTATTCTGTAATTCACATGAATCAACACAAGACTGATTTCAGCAACAACTGACACAAAAAAAGCAGGAAAAATAAAACCCAGAGGGTCCGGCATCATGACCAATTACCCTTCAGATTAAGACACAAACTCGTGGGAATCCCCCAGATTTCCTGCCTGACAGTTATTAGGGCAGAACACAGAAAGCATTTCTGTTCTCATGTTCTTTAAAATTAACTAATGACCAAATAAAACTGAATTTTAAAAGGAGGGAAATACAACAACCTGTTAAACTCTGTTTAACAGACATGCTGTGGGTGGGAATCGAACCTGAGACCTTCTGGTTTGGGGGGACAGACTGTCCATATTTCCATATGTCCACATGTATGTCCATATGGTCATTTGTATGTCCATATGGTCACATGACTGCCACATGCCGTCAGACTGCCAGTGTTTTTAGAAACCATCTCATGTTACGGCGACTGTGACTTAAACTGCAGTCACTTCCTGTGACAGTGGTTCCCAGTCTGAGGGCTCACGAGGGAGAAGGAAATGAACATTATGAAAGTTCAAATGTCTTTGTCTGACAAACTGTCCAAAACCCCCAAATCTGTTTTCTGTCACAAAACATAAAGAAATGCAGCAAATCACCACAGTTTAGAATCTGGAACCAGGACGTCTTTGACTGAAAACTGAAAATCTACTCACTTCATCTTTGAGTGACTGTGAACATTTGTGCAAACTTTAAAGAACATCCTTCAAAGTATTCTTCAGATATCACATTTGCCTGCATAAAATTAAATGTACAATCACAGCCACACACAGAGGTCAGAGGTCAGGACTGATTGGTCGGTTACAGTTTCCTAAAACCCAAACTAATGCCTTCAAATGTTTGTTTGTTTGTTTGTTTTTCTGACCAACAGTCCAACAACACTGATGAAACCCTCAAAGAGCAGAAGATGAAACTTGGATCTGTTTGGTATTTTTGCTTGAAAATAAAAAATAAAGCTATTCTGAACACAGTTTGTGATTATTGTTCTGTCAATTTAAAAAAATCAATCAGCTAATTCCTTCAGCCGTACGGTGGAGTAAACTCTGAGGAGAGATTTATCAGTGAGAGCTGCTGGACCCAATGCTCATCCAGTACAAACAGCTGCTGCACATCAGAGCTCGCTTTATGTTGGCTGTCAGGAAAATAACAATCTGAACGTCCTTACTAAACTCTGGGAGCGATAAAACATGAGCTGCATAAATCACCACATGATATCGGACTGGTTTCCATTCAGAAACACAATGAGTGCAGCAGTTATTAGCTGGTGTAAATCAGAGCAGCTGACAGTGTTAAGAGCTCTCAGACAGCAGGCGGCTGGATGATGATGGATTACACCTCCAGCCTCCACCACACAGGGGACACCCAGGTGGACTGACACAGTCCGGTCTGAGCTGAACCTGAGGATCAGTTCTGAGGAGGACTGGTTTCTGTCAGGGGGTGTGATAAAGAGGACTGAAACTATTTTTTGATCACTTTTCTGATAACTGAAAAATGTTTTTCGTCATTGGATTTGATGGATCCAGGATTTAATGTTTGTCACATGTGACTGAACAGTGGACACCGTTGGATGTGGACTGTGGTAAATGGTCACAGTCATTTTTCACATTATGCAGAGTAACTGAGAAATTAAGTAGGTTTCTCGGTAGTGAAAATGATGATGGGGGGGGCTGTAGATCTCTATGGGGGTTCATTTAATAACTTACACAATCTAAACCGCAGCAGCTTTTCTTTTTATCCTCCTCCTCCTCCCCCCATCCTTTGTTTCCCTCCACAGAGCGCAGACATCAGAGTGAAAGCATAGCCTAGTTTTTGATATGTAGAAGCCTCACGAAGCAGAATGACCTTTGACCTGAGTGTGTTGGGGCCGTGGCCTCATTATCTCACTCTGTGTGTGTGTTATTGTGTGATCTCAACATTTAAACTCATGTTTTTTGTTTCTTAGAATAAAATCCTGCCTGTTGTTTTAGCAGACATGTTCGGGCGTCCTGAGATTCTGCGTGGTAGTGGTTGTGGTCGTAGAGTGTCATGGTGGTGGCCTAGTTTTTCAGGGAGGGGGGGTGAGTGAGGAAGCTTTGCGTGTCAACTGTGTGTTTGCGTTTGAGTGCACAGATGTGTGCATGCATGCGTGAGAGTGTGGCGGCGTCCTCGTATCAGCCTATCGAGGGTTTTTTCTCTTCCTCACGTGTCTCTGCATGTGGAGATGTTTCTGTTTGTGTCTGCTGCTGCAGCTCTGACAGTGTGTGTGTGTGTGTGTGTTTGTGCTCCTGCAGTCGTGAAGCTGAAACACACCCAAACAAACACAAACAGCATCGTGTCAGGATGCGACCGACACCACCTGAGGAGCTGGGCCGGTTTCTCATAGAGGAGGTCAGTCCTGTTCTGAAGGATCATTCTCATCCAGATCGGCTTTGTTCGGTCTTTTCAAGCAACACCTCCACCTGCCACGTCACCTCAGTCTTTCACATACACTGCACTTACACAGGCGGCTCATTCAAGTACATTTAATCCCCTGAAAAGGATTTTTAAGCTGACAAAGTCTCACTCCTGCTCACGTCATCGTTTTCTATTAAAAATCTTTAGTCGCTTAATTAGTCAATCTACAAAATATAATGTGAACCATCGAGGAAAATGTAAAATACTCTTTGGTCCTTACTCAGATTTGCTGTTTCTTTGTTTTATTTCACGGTGAAATTAATCTCTTTGAAGTTTTGGGAAAGAACTTTTTTTTTTTTTTTACCCTTTTCTCCTTTTTTATGAACCAAATAAAAAAATCTATTAATTGAGAATGAATCTGTATTGGAAAGTCGACAGCAACACAAGAAAATGAATTGTCATCAATTACAATACTACATGCCTTTATTTTCCTCAACTGCAGAAGGTAACTTTTATTTTAAAGTTTGTAGTTCTAATTCCCTCTGTTGAAGTACAACTGGTCATATTTTATTACGAAGCCGATTTGATCCACTCCCATTTTCCCTGTTAAAGTTACTGCATTACACTGTTACTACAAACTCAACACTTAAACCTAGAAGCATTTCAAATTAAAAGGTCTGTGGCCTTTCAGTGGACAGCAACCCTTCATTTCCTAACAAGGCTTTTAATTTGAAACATCTGGTGTAAAGGACGACAAAGACAAATGGATACACACGTGAATCCACAGCGCCTGAAACAGGACAATACTACTTTAGCTGAGTAACCCAGAACAACAGTGTGTTTAAAAATGTACATTATACTTAACATTATACGACAGGAGTTTATCCACCTTTGTGTTCTCATACATTCTGATCTGAGGACCTCACGTTGGACGCTGAGAAGTCATGGGGGACATGAGGGACTTGTTCTGAAGTGTTGACATAATTCAACAGAAATAAATTATGCAAGATTTATCAATCACAAAAACAACTAATATGTGTGGTTTGTTCAGTCAACCGCCTGTCTGTGTGTCCGACTGAACACTGAAGGGTCAAAGAGCATCCATCATTTCATTCACAAAAAAACCCTCAAAGACTTGTACTGAGTTTCAAAGGGACATGTGTCCTTATGGCTGCCGTCCACCATGTTGGAGCGCTCTCTCTGTTTACAAGACAGCCGTTTTCCTGAATGGCTGAGGAAGCCATATTGATTCAGGCTTTCATGAAGATGACTGGGCTCGTAAAAATACCAGCGGACTATTCTGTGCTCAGCATGTTACAGTGCTTCTTTATAATGTGAGTCATAAAGATTCATGAGTAAAATATAATGTGTAATGTGGAGAAATATCACAAACATATGCACTTTATATGCACTATGTTTTTTACATTATACAATGAGGCAGGTTAAAGCTGACCAATACAGGAGGCTGATACTGATAATAATAATCATCATAATAATAATAGGACATTTTGGTGAACTGACTACAGAACGGTGACACTGTTTGAAAACATACCTTTGGCATTTCTCTACTTCAGGGTCTTGTTATTTATCTGCTGATATATGAGCCTGGCCGACTCATCTGTCAGGTTGTAAGGCATGCGCTATTAAGTCTAAAATGTGGTAACACTTTATTTTACAAGTCCTATATTTTCCATTTTGATTTCCTGGAGACTTTCCTCATAACTTCCTGGAAATGAGCTAGTGTTCAGCTGTTAATTAGTACTTCTGTTAATACTTTCCAAGAAAGGCCCGTGTAGTTTGGTACTAATTATTAGGAAAACAAAGTGTTAGTCGCCTCAGTTGTTAAGTACCTGCATGTTATTTTTGAGTTTTTGAAACAAGATTTAAAGTAAACTATTTTTTAAACAGTAACTTATGTAGTAGGTAAATAATAGACGTTCATAAACACGAATCAATATCCATCAGTTTCCGAGAAAGATTACAAAAACTTCTTGGTTTGAATTCTTCAGGACTTTGAACTGTCCACACCTGAAGATGTTTCATATCAGTTGAATCTCAGAGCTTATCCAACATTTCTAACTGATTTATCCTACAAGTGCTTTCACTTGCAAACCAAAACCAGCTCAGCGCTGGTCTTGTGCCAGAGTCTGTTTCCTGTCTGAATAGAGTTTGTCGTAGGTTTCTGACAACATTTGGCTGTCAAATCTGAACATCATTACAGATATATAAAAAACAAAACAAAACAAACAAACAAAACCTGCCCAAAGGACTGACAACCCAAAAGGTGGAGAAGAAACCGGTGCTGAACATCTGCCTTTTATTAATACCTTAATCTAAGGTATTAATAAAGTATTGTCCTGGTGTCAGCACCAAAACTCAGATATGGTACAGATGTGAATATGATGGCTCAACATTTTTCAGTAACAACCAAAATATGCTCCAAAAAGATCAACAGAGCAGGTGGAGAATGACAGATCTGTGACTATTGACTTCTTCTCTGATCAGACAGCTCCTGATCATTAGTAAATATATTTTTACTGTACTGAAGGTACTAGAAAGGATATTGTTTTAGTATCTGTAACACAAATTCGTGCTGGAGTGGACTGTCAAGTGTGTGTGTGTGTGTATGGATGCAAATCACTGCCATAATAATTGGAAACATTAGTTGCTGAAGACCACATTCAGACATTTAACCCCAAATGAAGACTTTTTAAGACTTCACTCGTGGCTCTGATTGTGTGACATGTGACCTAGCAGTTAACAACCCGCCTCTTCCGCTCGCAGCTGGAAACCCCCGAGTTAACAGGTACGGGCGATAACCAGCCTCATGATATCAGACACCGAGAACCACCTGTGTTCATTTTAGTGGAGCAGGTCACTCAAACAGAGACGGACACCTCCGAACGAACAGCAAACAATATGGAGGTTTGCTGCTCACCAAGCTCTACACACCTTTTTTTAATCCCCCCGGACAAACACTGAAAACCGTTAAATACCAAAGAGGGTTGGATCAGAAGACTAGTCTGATTCATAACTCTGTTTACTTTCCCTTAGATCAGATAGTTCTTCATTTAAATCTCTCTCTCTGTCTTATTTAGACACAGTTCCTGGTTGGCTGCCTGTGTTCACACAACATTTTCATGTCGGTATATAAACTCAGGTTCTGATCACCTTTGAGCCTTGTTGTTTTCCTTCAATCAGAACCTGATACAAATAAAACAGACCTCCAAACTGATGCCTGAGATCTCACCTCTACCCTGAATACACGTCCTCGTAGACTATCAAACACCACACCCCTGGGCACAGTTTGGGGCTTTTGTAGCTGAACTAGCAGTTCTTCAGAGTATTTCTCTCGGTGGTAAATCTGACCTGACACCTTCTGAATATCTGAATATTCACCGCTCGTGCTACATCTTTTTACCCTCCCCTTTTCACACCTAAGCCCCTTTCTTCTCCAATGAAACGGCAATTAAACCTTGCCGGGGTGGATGTCGGTCTACGGTCGTGACAACCACGAGGCCGTTCTCTCTCCCTGTCCCCTGCAGTCCGATGCTTCTTTGTCCTTGCACCCCCCCCCAACCACCACCACAACCAACTACACCACCACTCCGTTCCTGAAGAGGACATGTCAAGGAAGGCTGTAAATCTTATTTTGTGATCTACCAGCTTCTGGAATTGAGGCCTCCTTTTCTAATCTTTCAGCCTGTGTTGCAGGACCAGCCACTTTTCCTCATGAACCTGTTCTGTCAAAGGCTTCAAAGTAAATACATGTGATCTGACATGACACCCAGACATGATTCCTGGCTGAGGAGTCCTGGAAGTTCAACGGTCAGCCCGGCTTTCCATTTATAAGCATTATATCCAGAGTCATGGTCCAATTAAACCCCAATTAAAAAGTTGTCCTGGCCCATTTCAGGCTCTGCTCCTGCCACTAAGTTTCTCATGACGCCAGTTTTTCTCGGCTGTGTCTTCAGACTGAGGCTTCTTTGTCCTGCTCAACATGTTTGGGAAGCCCATGAATCCTGTTATTATCACCTGCAGGCCTCGCTTTCTCATAAACCCTAAAACGGCCTGCGGAGTTACGCAAGGCCGCGTTAGCGTGCAGTTAGAGGCTGGGACAGAGGGAGGAGTGCCCGGACAACTGTTTGTTTGCGTGTCTATGTGTGAATAAGAGCGTGTGTTGTATAACGGGTGCCTACCCACGACTCGTCCTCTCTGCTCCAGGCGGCGTGTGTCGGTGGGTAAGATGGGCTCGGTACCCTGCCCTCCGGGGGCGTGTAGCCGTTGCTGCCGTTGCTGCGGCTGCTGCTGTTCGTGCTTTGTCCTGCCGCTGTCCGCCCACTCGTCGCCCGTCGCCTTGCCAGCCTTGTTCTTACCAGCTAGCGGGGAGCCTCCACCGTCTGAGCCACTGGCTCGGACTCGGTTCTCCCGCGACTGTAGCTGAAGCCTAAGTCGGCGATTTTCTTGCTCCTTCACGGCCGTCTCCAGCAGCAGCGCGTTCAGGCTGGAGCCCACCGTTTTGCTTATTTCCTGGACGGCGAGCTGAACGACTTGCTCCAGCACGGACTCCAGTTGGCCCTGGAAAAACGAAATATACACGGCCCCGTTCATGTTTTCGCCCCCTCCGGTAAGAGGGCTCTCTCATTCTTCTGTACCCGATCCCCCGGCCCACCCCCCTGCCCTGTTTCCCCGACGGAAAACTGGGTAAAAATCGGCCCCCAGGTCGCTCGGTTGTTCCCGCGGCAGATCGACTCGGTTTCTCCGGCTGCTGCTGCTCTCTTCCCTCGGCGCACCGCGCGTGTTCAGCCCCTTCGGAGGCAGCCGGAAAGACCCGAATAGAGGCGCAGCAGCATTTTCCCGCCCACATGTCTTGGCCCGCGCGCGCCGTGCACGCTCGCGCCCTTGAAGACAGCCACGCCATTTTGGCTTTGAGAAAATAACATCAGTCATTCCCAAGTGTCAGGACGCACCCAGCCTGCGAGGCATCCCAGAGACGGAGCACCGGGCAGCAGCTCTCCACACCGCCTCACCTCGGACCAACGGTCTGCCTCATCTCAGACACGTAATCCCGATCAGTACCAGTTATTACTGGTTCTTTAGAACTGAGCTGCTGCCCCCCCACCCCCACTGAAAGAGACACAACACCCAGGAATCTGTGTGTGTAGTCCACACACTCATAGTGTGTATATATATGTGTGTGTGTGTGTGTGTGTGTGTGTGTGTGTGTGTGTGTGTGTGTGTGTCATGGACCGTGTACTCTCTGTTTTTGTCTGTTTTAGTTGCTGTATATAATCTTTGTAATTGTACTTGTTTCTTGTTTTGTTGTGATTTATGTGAAGCAGCTGCTGTAACTGCAGTTTATTTATCTGTCTGCTGTACACTTTGTTTACTTCATCTGTCTGGCCCTTTATGTTTTAGTGTTAGCACTTTATAAACCTCTGACCACTTATTTTGGTTAATTGATTGATCATTGAAGTGATTGATTGCCTGAGCAACTTTCAACCAAGCTCAAGTCTCTGTTTTTGTCACCGACTAATTAATCAACTATCATTTCAGCTTTAGTCAAATGTCCTAACCAGTGCACAAAAGGTTTATAGGTTGTATGTAATGGTTAATAGATCACTGACTATCTTTGAGGGTCAGCTGATGACATTAACAGAACCACCTCTAAGCTGTCAGTGAAAACATGTGCTGCCTGGTGTTCAACTTCCAGCACGACACTGTTTTTCTTTTTCTCCCAAGCAACCGTTATTGACCTTTGACCTTTTGGGAAAAAAGCTGGAGAGCATCTGGTCCAGAATCTGTTTTTGAACAATGTGTTCAGATTTACAGCTACAGAATGAATGGACTATCATAATGACCCTTTATGATGGCAGACATAATGGCATGTTAGAAACCAACAACAGCTGAAGTATTACAGTGATAAATAGTGTGTTGACCTGGTGTAAAGTTTGGTTTTTGAGAACATGAAACTGTACAGAAGAAGCCATGATTGTTTTCTATCAGCTGTGACAGCTCCTTTCCTTTGTGCATCGTTGATCATCACTGTCCATAAGTGTCATCTGTGCAGAGTGAACACTCACTCAAACAGTCCAGAGTGTATACAGGACACATATGCAGCAGAATGCCATTTTTTAAAAAGTAAAGTACAAGTACCTCAACGTGCAGCACTTGAGTAAATGTATTTACTTTTTTTGGCACTGCTGCAGAAATATAAAGAAAAATGCTCCTGTGTGACCTGTTGTGATCTGAATAAGCTCCGTCAGACTGTCACAGAGGTTTGCATTGTAAATGATATGTTGGGCCTGAAGACTACACACACACACACACACACACACACAGAGTAAATTACTCTTATGTAACATCTGAGACGTAAACAACAACTGCCCTCAGCTCCTGTTCTACACTGACTGATTCATCACCAGGTCTCCGGTTTCATCTGGGTTTAGTGTTGGAGTTCAGCATGAACAGTGCAACATGTGACTGGAGCAGAGAATTTAAAGCACTTTGTCGTTACGGCTGAGAACAAACACGGCGACACAGCTGCTGAATTCATCCAGAGTTGATCCTGAATTCAAAAGAGAACAGTCTTGGATGCGACACCTTGTGTGTGGTAGCTGACTTCTCCCCTTCAGTTTTCACAGGCATCTTGTAGCTTTGACCAGATATTCTTCATCACAGTTGTTCACTTTTGTTCTGATGATGATGATGATGAGTTTCACATCCATTCAACTGTAGATGAGCTCCAACTGTGAGTCCTTAACATCAGGTGTTTCCATCCATGTTTTACAGTGTGCACATGAAAAAAGTGGAAAGACCCAAAAATTTGAAGAAATCTAGAAAAGTCACACAAGTGAAGAAAGTTGTTAAAACAGGCTGATGAATAAACGCTGACGCACATGAAGTGTGACGAGAGGAAACATCAGGAGGCTGAACCTTCATCACATGAAAACACATGAAAGAACGGTCAGAAACAGTCAGATTTCCATCATGTTCTCCATCACGTTCTCCATCACGTTCTCCATCACGTTCTCCATCACGTTCTCCATCATGTTCTCTACGTCTCCATCGTCTGGGCCACTGCAGCAGAGGAGGGAAGCCAGACTTCACTCCGGTTTTAATGAAATTCAGTTCAGACTTGTTCTACATGTAGGTGGAAACTTGGCTGGTGTCTGAATTTCTACGTCTAAGGGCTGAGAACATTGTGGAAACAACGTTTCAGGCCTGCAGAGTGCTGTTTATATGTGTTGTCCATACTTAATGGTGTTAGAGGGAAGTGGATCTGCTCGGGCCTGTTAGTGTGGTGAAGATGAATGAGGGTGAAAGGTGCCGTCAGTGCTGATGGTTGGAATAATCAGAGCATGTCCGGAGGCTGTGACGGTGTAAATGTGAGGGTGGTGGTTTTGTTTGGGGCAGAAACCCTGACTCATCGTCCTCTAACTCAGCATTACGTCACTGACAACATCACAGCGTGGCAGCGGGCGGGGGGGGGGGGCAGCTCTGTCTGCAGAGGCCCTCCCCGCTCTGATTGAGCGCATGCCGCAGCACAGGGACACTCCCCCTAAAATACTGTGCGCGTTTGCCCCGGGCGGTACGGTAACGGGCGGAGGGCGGAGCCAGCATCACGGTTCATCGGCTCCGTCTTTGTTGTGCGGAGGTGAAGGAGGCCGAGCCGAGCCCGTTCGAGCCGAGCCCGGTCGAGCCGAGCCCGGTCGAGCCGAGCCCGGTCGAGCCGAGCCCGGTCGAGCCGAGCCCGGCCACACGCTCCCCTCCTCGCGGCCTCTGGTCCCTGTGTGGCCGGCTGTGTGAGGCCGTGAGGCGGCCTGGAGCTCCAGCAGCGGCCCGCTGACTGGCTGGATGTGCTGCCTGCTGTTTTAAGTGTCAGGCCTGTGGCGTGAGTGTAACATGTGAATGCACCACTGTTATGTCATCAGAGTGTTTACGGAACAGACACATGCAGACGGAGAAGAGCAGGGAAGTGGTTTTGATCGTTTCCTTCTTGTTTCTTCTGGTTTGCAGACACATCCTTTAACAGTCTGCACCAACACCTTTTCTCTGAACCTGGTCCTCACTCACTGTGATCCTGATGAGCTCTGAGGCCTGGCCCTCTAAACATTAATTAACAGTTTAAATGAACCATTTAAGAACAAAGTGAAAGACGTGGGACACCGTTCAGTTCCTGACTTTGAGCTTTGAGAGTTTTCACTGCTGGCTCGTTTAAAAGGGTTTTAAGGGTTAAAAAGAAGAGGTGTTGTTGCTGATGGTCATGCAACTGTGCACATAAAATAAATACATACATACTCATGATAAGTCAAAGTGAAGACCTATAAAGACAAAGTATGAGATCATAAAATCACAGTTTCAAAGTCAATAAAGGCCAATTATGACTCAGGATGTCAAAAGTATTATTCTATTTACAACATAAGTAAAAAATATGAGTCAGGAAGTCAAACTATAAGATAGTTTCTCAATATTCTGACTTTTAAAGTAAAACTTAAAAACGTTCTGACTCATAATTCAGGATTGTAATATAGTAGGTCAACGTTATTTATGGCATAAAAAGTCAAAATTATATATTTTTAAGAAATATAAAATGTCAAGTTCAAAATTATGACTTCAAGTCAAAATCATAAGTTAAAATTTAAACATTTCTGACACAATATTTAACATAAATGTTAAATTAGCTCACAGCAAAAGCACAAATATTTGTATACGAAGCTACAGCCATATAAAGCAGAGTCAGTGGTCAGTAATATGAATAGTTGATTATTCATTTGATATTTTCAGTCATCAGTATGAGATTATCAAACAACATCTCAGTGTGAGGTGAATCACAGCATAATAACTGTGACCTCTGACTTTCTTCCTGGCAGTGAGGAGCTTCCGTACTTATTATCCATGCATTTTGTTGATTGAACCTTTTCTGTCTTTACGCTCACGATCTCTCTGCTGCCTTCCTCCTGTGCTGTTTCCATGCTGCTCCCTCTGGGTTTATCCTCCGGTGTTTCTGCTGCAGGTCAGACCTTCAGCTCTGGTTCTCAGAGTGGAGGTCTTGGCTGACGTGGATGCAGCGGGTCGGCCTCCTTCCTGCAGCAGAGGGGCCCTGGTTGGCTTTATGAGGCCTGTGTGCCTGTTTAGAGCCTACATATATAGCCGACTGCTGCGGCTGATCCTATAGGCTGCTCCTTCAGAGATTTTATTGTCTCTGCCTTGGATACCAGCCCTGTGTTAGGAACGCTTGGTTTTAAGAGGTTTGGTGGTTGGGCTCAGAAATGAGCCACAGAAAGAACATATGGGTCCTTAAGGGGAAACTGTGAATGAGGAAGGTTTGTTGGGTTTCATACGATAACTTCTGCCAGTTTGTGTCACGGAGAGCGTGTGCAGAAAAAAGGAACAGAATCACAGTCACTTCAGTTTATCTTCGTTCAGTAATGAATCCTGGAGAAGTTTATCCTACTGGCAGATGTGTAACCCAGCTGCTGACTGATGTGACGCTGCCATCACTCCCTTCTTTCCCTTAAACTGATGTAAGAAGAATCAACTGCAGATTTTCTACACATTTCCCACCTTTTTGAGAATCATGCCTTTTCCAGGAAAAAGCAATGACTAATATATTAACAACAGGAAAAGGCAGGCAGACAGTCACCAGTTTAGTAACTACAGGAAGTACTTTTACTGTGAGATTACTTGTACTTTTACTCGAGTTAGTGTTAACATGTAATGGAGTATTTTTACATAGAGGATCTGAGCCCGTGTTCCACCTGCGGTGCAGACTGCATCATGTCTGACAGCAGCAGGGTTTATTCAGACACAGAAACTCAGCTTCAGTCTGCTTTAAAAGATTTCACCTCAGCTAACCACAACGACAGCAGCTCAAAAAGTACGAATCTGAAGAGTCACACTGAGAGCAGCTCTCAGGTGTGTGAACGTGTGAAAGTGACAGTGTGAAGCCCAGAGCTAAAAACAGCAGCACGTGGGAAACACGAATCTGACAACTCCATGCCCAGTTTCTCCTCCTCACGAAGAACTCCTCCAGCTTCACATTTTAAACTGAAGCCCTCTGCACACTGGGTGAGACCATACCACAAAATCTGTACAAACTAAACTTCACTCCTGGTTTTGCAGCAGACGTTCTGTATTTTTCATATTATTAATTTCCATGCTGGAAATTTCCACTCGAGGACCAAATGTGGATTAATCCACAGCTGAAAATAGTCCCAGACAAATGCACTATGCTGCATGCATGAGGCCGATGTGTGGTGATTCTGTCAGACCACGTCGTGGTTATAAAGTCAGTGACCAGCCAGTGAGCTGAGAGGAGACGTGACAGTCTGTGTTTCAGATGAACTGGGTTCATTTAGTCCCTGCACCAGCGTCTGCAGGCACCTGGCTCACCTGCAGGAACATTAAGACGTTTAAAGACACTTACAGTTACATAACAGAGGAGATGAAACACATCTGTCACAGCTGGACTTCTACTGACCGACTCCAAGAGGAAATTGTTTTTCTTTGAGGTTTGAACTTAATAAGAAAACAGGAAATGTTTTTTTTTCAAAGAGGATTTATGGATTATTAATGAATTGATGCATCAGTTCAGACAAACTGTTTCCTTCCACAGACAGCGGGTCTAACTCATCTCTCTCTGCTGACTGTGGACCAGACATTCGTTTGGATATTTGGAATGAATCATCACAGCTTTGGTCTTTTTGATTTTACATTTGTTTCACACCTGCAGCTCAGACGTGTCAACTCATCCCTCCATTCAGAACTGGACTGGACCAACACTCTAACTGGTCCTGTGGATCAGTTAGAGTCAGTTGAACCTGTGAGCAGGAGGAGGCAGAGACGCCGTTTGAGTTTTTACAGGTTTCAGGTTTTTCTGTGTTAAATTCAGCAGACGGATCAGGTCAGAGGGCCGAGCCTCTCAGAAATGAAAAGACGAGTATCAGCAGGATTAAAGTGTCCAGAAAAAGACATGGTGCACAGAGAGACCCGTGAGAGGAAGGAAGGGACGAGGAGAGACGGACGGACGAGGGGATTTTCTGGACTTTGACAAAAGGAAGAAGAGATTTGCATAAATGAATAGAGATGAATGTGACAGATGTCCTCAACACGAAAATCCTGCAAATAAGACCTGAAATTCAACATGTCCTGAGACCAGGGACAACGGAGACAGGTGCAGTTCTGTCAGTCAAGCCTCAAGTTCTACTGCTGCTACTGCTACTGCTGCTACTGGTGCTACTGCTACTGCTGCTACTGCTGCTACTGCTGCTACTGCTACTGCTGCTACTACTGCTGCTACTGCTGCTACTGCTGCTACTGCTACTGCTGCTACTACTGCTGCTACTGCTACTGCTGCTACTACTGCTGCTACTACTGCTACTGCTACTGCTGCTACTACTGCTGCTACTGCTGCTACTGCTGCTACTGCTACTGCTGCTACTACTGCTGCTACT
>JBBMJY010000010.1:486781-496781 GCA_037833715.1 Toxotes lorentzi | reverse complement strand
TGTGTGCGTATTAATGTGTGTGTGTGTTAATGTGTGTGTTTTAATGTGTGTGTATTAATGTGTGTGTGTTAATGTGTGTGTGTTAATGTGTGTGTATTAATGTGTGTGTGTGTTAATGTGTGTGTGTGTTAATGTGTGTGTATTAATGTGTGTGTTTGTTAATGTGTGTGTATTAATGTGTGTGTGTTAATGTGTGTGTGTGTGTGTGTGTGTTAATGTGTGTGTGTTAATGTGTGTGTGTTAATGTGTGTGTGTTAATGTTTGTGTGTTAATGTGTGTGTGTGTTAATGTGTGTGTGTTAATGTGTGTGTGTGTTAATGTGTGTGTGTTAATGTGTGTGTGTGTTAATGTGTGTGTGTGTGCAGACAGAAAAAGAAAACCTTTAAATTAAATTAGAAAATCCTTCATTGTGTACACACACACACACACACACACACACTCCTGCCCTTCAACCGTGGCCCAAGGTGAAAATTTGCTGCAGTATGAGAGGCGACCTGCAGGGGGAGGAAGAGACAACAGAGAGAGGAGGGATGGAGGGATGAAGGGATGAAGATATGGAGGGATGAGGGATGAAGGGATGAAGGGATGAAGGGATGAAGGGATGAAGGGATGGATGAAGGGATGAAGAGATGGAGGGATGAAGGGATGAAGATATGGAGGGATGAGGGATGAAGGGATGAAGGGATGAAGGGATGAAGGGATGGATGAAGGGATGAAGAGATGGAGGGATGAAGGGATGGATGGAGGGATGAAGGGATGAAGATATGGAGGGATGGAGGGATGAAGGGATGGATGGAGGGATGAAGGGATGAAGATATGGAGGGATGAGGGATGAAGGGATGAAGATATGGAGGGATGAGGGATGAAGGGATGGAGAAGAAAAACTAAATGTGAAAAATGAGGATGACGGGAGACTGCAAAAGAAAACAGTGAATGACTGACAGGACGGATGGAAGCACATGAAAGATGGAAAGAAAGAAAAACAACATGATGAGAGGATGAAAGAGAGAAGGAGGGAAAGAGTAAAGGAAAACTGCACCTTTATTTTTACATTTATTTGTAGAGATATTTCCTGTTTGTTCAGTTCACTCAGGATTATTATAGAAGTGTTGTTTATTTGTTTTTACTAAATGTTTATTTATATTGTTTATTTATTATTTTGTTCGACTGTTTTTCTTTCATTATTAATTTTTTTCTCTATTTCATTTTTTTTTACTTGTTTGATTCATTTCATAACATTTTTAAGTTTAGTTGTTTCTGAGCTTATTTCAGTTTTTATTTATCGACGGCGCTGACGAAGCAGGAAGCGGACGGGACGTTTGTGTCGTGACAACTGTCACTTCCTTCACGACTTTGCTGCTGAGTCTGAAGTTAAACACAAGACAGCTTCCTACACACACACACACACACACACACACACACACACACTCTCTCTCTCTCTCTCTCTAATATTCACCTTATTATCAGAGAGTTTAGGAAACGTGTTTTTAGCAGGAAACTGTGATGAGTCCGATCACGACTTGTGAGCGGCCTTTTTCTCTTAACACTGACTTTACTGTCAAATTATGATAATAATATTAATATAATATTCACATATTCATTGTAAAAATGAACCATAACTTTTGAATTCATTGAATGAAAAAGTTGATGATCACAGTATGATGTTTGAAACGTGACTCGTGAAACGTTCTCTCATCATCATGTTTTCCTCTTGTTCTGACTGTGTGCTCATAATGGAAATACTTTCCTTTAAAATACTTTTCTTTGAGAGCCTTAAACAGTGAGACTGATGATTCTGACTTTAAATTAACTTTTATTCTTAAAACATTGCAACTTGTTAAATTTAAAAAGTTAAAATTTAACCAGAAAAAACATTATTCTCAAAAAATATTCAAATATTTCAAATTTTTCTTGTAAAATTTTTGTGGATACGATTTTCTTCATCACTCTGCTCATGTAAAACATGAGTTTATTCTGAAGTGTAGTGATTTCTAAAATGTTTTTGACATCAGTGGCCTAATACTCATTTCAATCGTCATTAACGGGTTAACATTTCAAAATGTCAGCACCTTTTTTTGGGCTGTTGGTGAAAGAAGAGACAAACTGCAGCTGGAGGTGTGATCACACACTGAGACTGTTTTAAAGGAACCACAGAGGCTGACACATCACACTGATCACACCGTGCCGCTCAGGAGTCTTCATCATTTTCCTGTAGACCTCCGTCCCCGTCAGCTCGTCCAGACCTCGTCAGACCATCCACACCTCTTTCTACATCACCGACACCTGAAGGTAGGAAAACTCCTTTTAAAACGTTTGGGAGGCTTCAGAGCTCGATCGACGCTTTTGGCTCTTAATTCGCTGTTAAAGAGCGAGAGCTGAGGCTGGATCACCCACCAGGGAAGGTGGGCCCCTTCTCAGGGGCCTCGACAACCCCAACACGTTAAAACATCTTATCAAAAAACCCCAAATATGTCAAATTACTTTCAGAGAAAACTGGGAAATCTGACAAATGTTCACACTGAAGAAGCTGGAACCCCAAAAAAAAGAACTTAAATTATCAAAAAAAATCATTATCAAAACTAACTTTCTGTCATTCGACCAATTAATTGATCAGCTGATCTTTTCGGCTCTACAGTACTGGTTGGTTTCCACAGAAATAATTAATCTCACACAGTCGGGGCCCAAAACAAGTCTTTGCCCCGGGGCCCCGCAGGAGGTTAATGCAGCCACGGTGAGAGTAAACCAGATCCACCAGCTGAGGAACGAAGTCAACGAGGAAGATTAACGGCGTGTTTCTGAGATTTGAAAAGACAAACTCGAGCTCATTTTAGTCATAACTAGCGACACATAGCAAATGGCTGCAATATAACAAAGAGTGAAACATTTACGGGGGTCTGAATACTTTCCGTACCCACCGTATCTCTGGAGGCTTAGAGGGAAGAGGTCGGATCAAAGGTTCGGCTGAAAAAACCATTAAAGTCATGAACGTTAAAATCAGGAGATAAATCAACGTGAGTCAAACGTACGAGACGAGACTTTTGTTATGTTTAGAACAAAGACTCAGAACACGGCAAATTTAAGTTCAACCAAAGGCAGCTTATTGTAAAAGGAGGTACAGTCAGGCAGGTAGTCCCAGGTCTCCAGGTCTCCAGGTCTCCAGGTCTCCAGGTCCCAGGACCAGGCAGACTGGTCCTGGGACCTGGAGACCAGGAACGATGGGCAGAGAACAGGCTGAGGGTGAGAAACACAACACAGGAAGTACACTCTGAAGAGTCAGCGACACGTTACCATAGGAGGGTGAACACGCCCAGGCCTACACGCAAACACACACACACACACACATACACACATACAGACACATACACACACACACACACACACACAGGAAAACAGACAAGGGACGAGGCACAGAGCGTCGGCTCGTGTCATTTATTAGATACAATCAGAAAAACCTGTAAACTGAATAAGTCGATGATAATGTTTGGACTAATTATTGAATCATCATCAAAGGTTCGTGTGAAGTCAGACTTTTCTGTTCCTGCTCATGAACTCTGACTCGGTGGGTTTGGACCTCGGCTCCTTCAGTTCTCATGTTTGTGTCTTTTCACTTCAGATAAAACTCAGTGGAAGGAAAAAGTTTTCTTCTCTCTTTGGAAACAGGATTTCACACACTGTCCTGTGTCTTTACCTTTTTCCTTTCAGTTCCATGATGCTCCCCTCCTCCTCCTCCGCCTTCCTCCTCCTCCTCCTCCTCCCCCCCCCCCCTCCCTCTCTGGGTTGTCAGGCCGGCTCCTTCACTGAGTGTCAGCAGGCTCCCTTCGTACCGGGTCACAACCTGGTCGGTGAAGGTTTCGATGTGGTGAAGATGAAGACCAGCGGAGCCAGCGTGGTCGACGTCAAGAGCTACATGGTCGGAGGAGCTCAGGGCAACTGCACCGTGTGCTTCAACCACCTCCTCAACCAGGTAAACAGGTGTTACTCAGTCAGCTTATGAACAAACACTGTTTAACTAATCACGCACAAATCCTTGTGTTGAGTCGACAGCAGCTACCTGGACTCAGGACTCAGCAAACCTGGGGTCCTGTCCATGGGACCAGCCTGGAGGTGTGTCAGAGACTCTGACTGAGAACAAACACTCTGACACTTTGAGTTTGTTATTCACCAGAACAAACAGCTGGTGTGAACCAGACCTCACAAACAGATCTCATCAGACTCAGGATGAAGCTGGAACAAGTTCAGATCTTCATCAGTCCACAGTCTGACACAGCTCTGGGTCTACTCTCCCTGGAAGTGGACTCTAAAGGCTCAAAGCAGTCCACCACACATGGAGTCCATAACAGGGCAGCACAGAGGAAGCTGCTGAAGTCTGTCAGAGAACAGCTGGACTCTACAGCACAGCTGGATCCAACATGAAAACATCAGCCCAGAGGTGAAGGACGGTGGACACAGCATCAGGATCTTTGCTGCCTCTGGACCTGGTTTAGTGTCAGGGAGGCTGTGAGCAGCTGAAGCTCAGGAGGAGCTGGATGATGCAGAAGGACAATGACCCTGGACCTGGAAGTGAATCTACTACAGACAGTAACTACAGAAAATCCACCTTCTAGAGCCCTGAGCTCAGAGAGACCACTACACCAGACGTCCTGAGAACAGGTCTGTGCTGAAGCAGCTCTGATGGAAGACCAGGTCCAGAGCTCCTCCTGAACACTCGACAGGTCAGATCCACAGATACTGAAGACCTGGTCTGAGGTCTTTAGTATCTGTGTTTAAGGGGAGTGTCCAGTAAAGACATCAGCTGAAGCACATGGTGTTCGTACCAGCTCAGTCACAGGGCTCACTGACGCCATCCATCACTCAGGGGGAGGTGACCAATCTGGACCAATCAGAGCAGAGCTGGACAGCACTGTGTGGAGTCCATGTCTCTCTGTCTCTATGAAGAGGACGTAAATAGACTTACATTACCTCTGTGTGATTCTAAGATGATTAACTCCACAAACCGTTTCCTGTGCTTTCTCCTCAAACAGACCCAAAAGCTCCCAGTCTCGGTCCTGGACTGGAGGATCCAGGTAAGTGAAACAACACTGTCTCAAAAATCATCCATCAATATTAATAACAAAGAACATGGTTCTGTATGTGAGATGGTGAAGCTATGGATTGTTACTGTAGTGGAAATGTTGAGGTGAACAGCCTTACCCAGCATCCTCTCTGTCCTCAGGTGCACTGCCGGCGTAGTCTGAGCAGCAAGATATTTGAATCGAGCCAGTCGGTGATGAAAGACACGAGCTCATCTCTCGGTGTCAGCTGGAAGGTGGGAGGTGTTCATGAATCATTTCGGACCAGGACCCCAGCACTCCACGTGTTACTCAGTCACATGATGCCCCCTGTGCAAACTGTCCAATCACAGCTCATGAATATAGTGTGTAGCTGTTGTGGTATTTTCATAATCCAACAGTCTACTGTGTTCCAGGAATGATCAAACTTCTTATTTTCAATATTCTCAACACACTGAATTTTGGGAAAAATGGCGTTAGCAACCTTTTTCTTGATGTAAAAAACATGTCGTAGTTTCTCTCATTAACAAATGTGGTGTGGAGGAGGAAACAACAGAAAAGAGTGGAGCTCAGTCACAGACTCACTACAGGGATTTATCATCATGTCAGTGTGTGATCTGAAATAAAGACAGGTTCGCTGGGGTAGAAAACAAACGCACCTTTGACAGATGCAGCTACGGAAGGAAAAACTACAACATGTTAAAGTCATGTGATGAAATGAGACTGAGACGCAGGTGAATCAAACCGCTGATCTTCAGTGGGCTGTAACAAACTGTGAGACCGTTCTTCTCTTTTTACTCTTTGGTTGGTTTTATAAGGTAGGACTGTTTACTGTCCCTGTTGTGATGTGACTCAGGTGGGCCTCAGTGTCCAAGGACTCGCAGGGTTTGCAGTCGGAGGATCGCACTCCACCTCCTCACAGTTTGCAGAGAGCCACAGCAGGAAAGACAAGTTCTCCTTCACTACCCACGATTTCAAATGCAAATACTACACGTGAGTACGGAGAGGACGCTTGGGACATTCACTGCTGGGCTCTAAAATGAGTCTCTCCGTTTTCCCTTCTTGAGTGTTGATGAAGTGTCCTATCGCTGCACAGGCCCCAAGTCAGGATCAAAGTTAACAACATCTTGTTCCTTTGCCCTCAGCTTCCGTCTTCACTCCCGCCCCCCGCTGAGCAAAGAGTTTGAGGTTTCCCTGAAGAACCTTCCTTCCACCTACGACCACAAGAACACCACAGCCTTCCGACAGTTCATCGCTGTCTACGGGACCCACTTCATCCGCAGGGTTCACCTCGGGGGTCGAGTGCACTCCATTACAGCCATCCGGACCTGCGAGGCCGCCATAAGCAAGCTATCTGTCCATACTGTCAGCAACTGTCTGTCCGTCGAGGCCAGCGCGACCATTGAGGGCGTGACTGCCAAAGCCAGCAGCGAGTTCTGCCACAGAAAGAGCAAAAGTCTCAAAACTGGGGCAACCTTCAGCCAGGCCTTCACAGACCGGACCACTGAGGTTCTGGGAGGAGATGGGGATGTGGGGGACATCCTATTCACCCCCAATGGGGTTGCGGGGTACAAGAAGTGGCTCCATTCCTTGAGGAGGGTCCCAGGTGTGGTGTCCTACCAGATTACCCCCCTGCACCTGCTGGTGAGGAGCAAACTAAATGCAAATTAGGCTGAGAAGCTTATTTCTCATCATTTCTGTCTTTACCAGGTCTGCAGACAGAAAGAGATCTTCTTCACTCATAATAAACTTTTTGTTTGTTCTGTAGGTGTCAGATAACCCCATCCTGAAGAACGCCCTACGAGATGCCATCAGTCACTACATCCGCAAAAGTGCCAAGCCGCTCAACTGCCCTGCCAGCTGCAAGATCGGCAACCAGAACAGGAACTGTGCATGTCAGTGCAAAGGACACCGCATGGTCGACTTCAACTGCTGCCCCGCTGAGACCGGCGTGGCCCGGCTGAACGTGACGGTGGTCCGAGCCCAGGGACTGTGGGGAGACTACTTCTCCAAGACGGACGGATATGTTAAAGTTTTCTACAACAAACAAGGAGCCAGAACACCGGTGATCTGGAACAACGACTTCCCCCGGTGGAACTACCTCATTCGGTTTGAAACCGTCAACCTACGGCACAGAATGTGAGTCCTCTGGTTAAATCCTAAATCTTCTCATCTACTCTGATCTGAGATAATAAAATGTCAGATTAAACTGAACATCGGTCTGATGAAGGGCAGTTGAGGGACTAAAATAAATGTGTGGAGCGCTCAGGATCTAAATTAGCCTCCATAAAAACCTCCTGTCACAAAAAAGCAAAATACATATAAATGACATTAACTGAAGAACAACAAACAAAAAAATAAACTTTGTGGAGAAATTTAAATTGACCCAACTTAAATTTTGTACCTGTAAACCCTTGTGATGTGCTGAGAAGAAGAAAAGACAGATGTTCATGTGTGTCCTCCTCAGACCTGTCGTTTTCGAGGTCTGGGACCGAGACAGCGTTTGGGACGACGACCTGCTGGGGAGGGTGAAGGTCATCCCCACGATGGGCCGCAACGTCCACAAGTCGTTCCAGCTGAAACACGGCACGCTGTTCGTCCAGCTGTCTGCAGTGTGTGCTCCCAGCCTGCAGGGGTCGCTGTGTGAGCAGTACGCCGTCTCGCCAAGCTACGAGGGCATGAAGGGGTACACGAGGGAGGACCAGGAGGATCAATGGGGCTCAGGACAGTCAGCTCAGGAGGCTGACGGGGCTCACGACAGCTCCTTGCTTTAATGTTTTGTGTGATGAGTTGCCGCTGCAGCGATTTTCTGTTGTAGATGTTTGAAGAGCGAAGTTGCTGCCTGTCCCCTCCATCTGTCTTATGCTTGTTGGCTTTACAGTGTCGCTTTATCTGCTGTCTGCTGACACATACACCAATAAAACATTCTGAAATGAGTCTAAGTGGAGACGATTTCATCAAGACATCAGTCCGAGCTAATCTCACACCTTCACGTCGTGTGAGGATGAAGACAGAGGTTCATCTCTGTAGAACAGGTCGGATGAATCAACTGGATCAAACAAACACGTTGAACATGTTGAACCTTTATTCCAATCATTAACGTTTCCTTCACATTAGGCACAATTTACTTTACTTAAGGTTTTCTGCTGTGATTATCACATGAGTGCTGAAGCTTCTGCTGACAGGCAGCAGTGGAAAGTAACTGAGTACATTTACTCCAGTACTGTACTTTAGTACCACTTTGATTTGAGCGTTTCCGTTTTATGCTGCTTCATATTTCTCCTCATTTCAGAGGCAGACATTGTACTTTGGACTGCACTACATTTATTTCATTACAGCTTCAGATTAAAATAATCCACGAATAAATGATGATGTGTTGTAAGTTAAATAAGATCAGACTTTGCTGATCCTCAGTCAAATTCACAAACTACCAGCAGCTGAACATGAAGTCATCATCACCTTCACACATTAATGCATCAGTGACTATGATCCAACAATATGACATACATTTTATATAGAAATACATTATTTTGAAGTTAAAACTTGTGTACGTTTTTTCAGTGTGGAACAAAGACTGTAACTTTGGACGATCCTCAGCTTCTGATATGATGAACTGCACATAACCTTCAGTCAGAGTTTAGAATCTATGCACAAAACTAGGACTGGACATTTTGTCCTCTGTCACTGGCACTGAATTCAGGAGGGACGTCTCACTGTCCGGAAAACTGTGAACCTGTCCTTTAACCTGGTAACCTGGCAGCAGCAGCAGCTGTAGAAAGGCTCATGCTGCTTTTAGCTGTCTCTGAAAATAAAGGAATAATAATCACACATCACCTGGTTTAAAGTTCAGATGGTGTCGTCCACTTTAAACAGGAACACACACTGTGCACATCAGAGCTGAAACTGGAGACTCCTCGATTCACGGCTCATTAAAAACAGGGAATATTCCAAACACACGAAAACAGACTTGGTGTTTTAACCGTAACACTTCAGCACACACTGCTGACGATGTAACACCACACACACACACACACACACACACACAGGCCGCAGTAAAGAGTCAGTTATTCACTGCTGATGCCAAAAAACATCAAGTATCAGAAACGTCACAGTACGTTCGGAGTGAAAGGACACGTACTCCTGAAGTGTAGGACTGTACCCATCTCTACCCATCATTCCCTGCACCTATATCCCAGGCCTGGGTGAGGAGGGAGGTTTCACCTGGACAGATCACCCACAGGAAACTTTCAGTCCTCACATTTAGGTTAATCATCAAATATAAACGTGTAATAACTGGTTCACAGACTCTGAAGTTCAGCAGCAGATCTGAGAACATGTTGAAGTGTTTGTTCTACATGTTCTTTACTGAACTGTCGTTCATGATCAGTTTAAACAGCAGCCTCCACTGATGTGGGTCAGACACTGAGACCTGATCACTGCTGCATTAGAGTCTGTTAGAGACCAGTTAGAACATCTGTATGTACTGATTATACAGGATGAATATGGGAACTTTAAGTCTTATTGTCCCTGAGGGGAAACTCGTCTGTGGCTCTAAAACACTCAGACTCAACTTTATCACAAGTGCTTAAAACATCATCCACTAATTTACAGTAGAGCTGCAGTTTGAACTTACGCCACCTACAGGCAAGAAAAATAAGAACTGCTGCAGTTTACACACTAGTGCCATCTGCTGACAGGAAGTGCTCCAGCTGCTGTTTGTGTTGAGGTTTAACACTTTAAGAGACTCATCATGTCAGAACTGCAACAAGAGCACAAGCATTCAGATAAAGGAGAGAGGACGAGGGTCGGAGGGGGACAGGTGTTTTACAGGTGTGTTACAGGTGTGTTACAGGTGTGTTACAGGTGTGTTACAGATGTGTTACAGGTGTGTTACAGGTGTGTTACAGATGTGTTACAGGTGTGTTACAGGTGTGTTACAGATGTGTTACAGG
>JBBMJY010000010.1:471351-485802 GCA_037833715.1 Toxotes lorentzi | reverse complement strand
CTTCCTGTGTGTCAGAGAACAGATTTTGAAATACTCCTGTTGGTTTATTTCTGGCCTGCTGCTCCGTTCTGAACCCTCCAGGTTTTATTCTCCACATTTCTCAACAAAGTCCCAGAAAACCGAGGACAGAGGACAGAGGATAGAGGACAGAGGTCAGAGGACAGAGGATAGAGGACAGAGGTCAGAGGACAGAGGATAGAGGACAGAGGATAGAGAATACAGGACAGAGGACAGAGGATAGAGGACAGAGGACAGAGGATAGAGGACAGAGGTCAGAGGACAGAGGATACAGGACAGAGGACAGAGGATAGAGGATAGAGGATACAGGACAGAGGATAGAGGATACAGGACAGAGGATAGAGGACAGAGGACAGAGGATACAGGATACAGGACAGAGGACAGAGGATACAGGACAGAGGACAGAGGACAGAGGATAGAGGATACAGGACAGAGGACAGAGGATAGAGGACAGAGGACAGAGGATACAGGATACAGGACAGAGGACAGAGGATAGAGGATACAGGACAGAGGACAGAGGATAGAGGACAGAGGATAGAGGACAGAGGACAGAGGTGAGTGTTGTGAAAAACTGATGCTGACAAATGAGAGTTACTGTTGTTTGTTTTGACAAGAAAATAAATAAACAGTTGAATAAAAAACATGATTCCTTCAAAATAAAGGTGACCTCTGTAAAGAAATGCATTTACTGATTTCCACTTTTTAATCGAATTTATTTATGCACTTATCTTCATCCACATTTATTCCTTATGTAAAAAATAATCAAATAAAAAGGAAGTATGATCTTACAAAATGCTTTAAAGTGAGACGTTTGTTCCCTGATGATAATTCAGACTTTTCACTGTCCTGCTAAACCTACAAGGACAGACCAGACCTGGTGAATTATTGATGGAACAAGATCTCTGATTTCCTTTTCCAGGGAAAAGCTCAGTCTAACGGAGCCGCCCTCATTCATCGCTGGTACCACACTCCCACTAAACCTTGGATCTCCACTCTCAGGCCATCCGTCTCCAACAGGAAGTCAGTGAGGTATTTTCAGATTAAAGCTATTTTGGGATTTGACAAGATCTCCTTGTGTGTTGGGATCAGGCTGAAGGTGTTACCTGGTTCCTGCAGGTCCAGGATCAGGTCCAGCAGGAATCAAACCTCTGACCTGCTTTGATGTTGTGTTTGACCTGTGCTGAATGGTGATGTACACAACCGCTCAAAGGCGGCAGCAGGTAGAGATGGAGGATGATGGGAGGGGGAATCTGGCGCATGCGCACTGCCTCTCCATCCCCTCCGCATCGCCCCCCCCTCCTCCCTCCCTCCTCTCTCTTTTTCTGCAGCATCAGTACCACGCTCCCCCCTCCTCTTTCTCTCCCTCCCTCCCCCACTCTCTCTCTCTCGGTCGCTTTTCCTGCCGGGCTGCTGCTGCTTTGCGCGCTGCGGGGCCACACTGCGACCGCACCGAGGAGGAAGAGGAGAAAGGCGCGGACCGAAAGGGGGGCCAGTCTGAGCCAGAGCGGCGGAGAGGCACGATTTAAAAGAAGAAGAAAACCCAGAGGAGGGTTTGAACGCGCCGTCACCGCGCGGATAAAGATCCCTCGGTAACAGCAGCAGCAGCAGAAGGCGGAGACGCGTCACACCGCGCGGTTCCTCCCTCCATCTCTGACTCCAATTTTCAGGGGAAGTGAAGAAGAAGAGAAAAACGAAGAGCAGGACAAACGGACGAAAAAATCTTGGAGGGGAATCTCGGAGCGCAAAACGACGAACGACGCGGTGTTGGAAACCTCCCCCCCCTCCCCTCCCGGACCAGGGCCGATTCTCCGTTGTCTAGCAGCCAGCTCGGCGCGGCGACACCATGAAGGACCGTACGGCGGAACTGCGAAGTGTAAGCTGAAAATTTCCTCTTTATTTTCCATCCATGTCGGCCTCCGTGTTTCCACCGCTTCTCTTCCTCCTCCTGTGCCCGCCGAGGTTTCACGGCCTCGCCGCCTCTCCTCCGCTGCATCCAGCGAGCGGTGCTGTGCGGTGCGGTGCGGTGCGGAGAGGAGCGGGGCGATGGAAGCAGCGAAAGCCCACATTTCTGCTGCTTTTTGCGCCTCTGCGGAGGAGGTTTGCGGGCAGGCTGTGTTGCGGCGGTGAGCTCTTCATGCTGTGAATACAGAGTGATGTGAAAGTAGCTGCAGAGTTGAGAGGATGAGCCTGAAATGGAGGCTTTTCTCAGACATTTGATTCATTTTCCTCTCAGAATGAGTGGATGTTTGGTTTGTGGTGAGGTGTACACCGGCTGGAGGTCACGGTTGCACCCGGACACTTTGATTTCCTGTGTTTTCCGCCTTTAATGAGCGGTATGTGAGCGCGTCTCGGCGGCTGTCGACGCAGAGGCCCTGCTTCATGCAGCGCTGCATGTTTGATGGCTAAAAAAATAAAAGCGTTCCCATCCATGCTAATTCGGCCGTGCAGGTCCGTGCACGCGTGCCTGGATGAGCTGATGGAGAGGAGGATGGAGGAGGAAGAGAGCTGACTCTGAAATGAGCCGCAGACAAAAATGCAGTGATTTTTTTTTCTTTCTTTTTTTTCTCCGAGGCCGCATCCTGCAGCCAGCGCGCGCCTCCTCCCTGATGGAGAGCCGCGTGAATGTGGGAGCATCAGTCCCGATCAGGTGGGGGGAGGGGGGGGGGGGCAGGATCGATACGCAGCTGGATGGATGAATCAGGATGCAGGTGGAGCGGAGCGGAGGATGCAGCTATCTGCTCCTTTTCCGCGTGTTTCCTGCCGCTTCGGAGCGGATGATAGTGGAGGGAGGTGTGAGGAGCGATGGGGGTGGGGGGTCCGTTTCTGTACCGAAGCCTCACCCATTTTATGGCCGTGTGGCTCTGCACCGGGTGAGACGCGGTGATGATGCTGGCGGTTTGGGCGGATTGTGGTAGGATGCTTTCTTTTTTTTTGGGGGGGGGGGGTGGGGGGGTCATCAGTTCCTTAAACTCTGCAGCAGCTCTCGTTCCTCTCGTCGCCGCCACCCGGGTTCAACCGGGTTCGCATCAGACAGAGACGAACTGATCCATCTCTCCATCTCTCCATCTCTCCGTCTGTCTTTATCTTTATGAAATTATTTTTAGTTTATTTTTTCTGATCCTCCATTTTCTTTCCCTTCTTCCGTTTCTGTGTATTACAGATATATTTTGCAGGGTGATCACAACCTGATGAATAATCAATAATGTGTGTGTGAGAGAGAGAGTGTGTGTGTGTGTGATTAATTTGCATTAGAAAAGTGACAGCCTCAGCACCGCCTGGAGTTTACCGCACTGCTGTCCATCCACCCCTCCGTCCTTATCAATCACTTCCACATCCCTCCCTCCCTCCCTCCATCTTCACTCCATTCCTTATTCCAGCATTCCTTTATTTACACATCTCATTTCCATCTTCTGTTCTCTCCTGTCTTTATTTCACCTTCATTTTCTCCTCCTCTTTTCTCTCTTCCATCTCTTGCTCCACCTGTTCACTTTCCTCCATCTTCTTTCCTCTGTTCCATCCATCCTTTCCACTTCTTCTTCAACCTCTGTTTAAAAAATGATCAGAAAAACATTTTCGGTAAAGTTTGGTTCAAGAGTGAAAGAAAATCAATTATTAATAAATAAAGTTTTGATTCAAATGAAAATCAGTTTCTATGAAATTCTCAAATCAAACCTGAGAGAAGTTTCACTCCTCTGCTGCTGAGGGACACATGGAGAACATGATGGAGAACATGATGGAGAACGTGATGAGGGACGTGATGGAGAATGTGATAGAGAACGTGATAGAGAACATGATGGAGAACATGGTGGAGAACGTGATGAGGAACGTGATGGAGAATGTGATAGAGAACATGATGGAGAACATGATGGAGAACGTGATGAGGAAAGTGATGGAGAACATGATGGAGAACGTGATGAGGGACGTGATGGAGAATGTGATAGAGAACGTGATAGAGAACATGATGGAGAACATGGTGGAGAACGTGATGAGGAACGTGATGGAGAATGTGATAGAGAACATGATGGAGAACATGATGGAGAACGTGATGAGGAACATGATGGAGAACATGATGGAGAACGTGATGAGGGACGTGATGGAGAACATGATGAGGAACGTGATGGAGAACGTGATGAGGAACATGATGAGGAACGTGATGGAGAACGTGATGAGGAACGTGATGGGGAACATGAGAACGTGATGGGGAACATTCTCTTAGCTGTTCTTCTGTCCCTTCATCCCTCCCTTCCTTTATCCACCCATCCATCCACCCTCTCCTCCCATTTCTCTCCTCTTTCCATCATCCCTTATTTCTCCACCTTCTGCAGTAGTCTTTCATTCTGCACACATTTATTCTGTCCATCCTCTGTGTGAAACAGACACTATTATTGTTTCATGATGTAACTCTCATTTTTTTATTTGATTTTTTGCATTACCGAGTCCCTCCTCTCCCGTCGGCCATGTTGGATGATCACTGGAGTGAAATCCGGCTCCGGCTCTCGTAATCCTGCCGGTAACAGATGCTGCTGTATCATGCAGCAGCAGCTCAGTAGTAATAATTATATTTTTATGTAATCGTCCACATCACAGTGACGCTGCCACCTCCTCCTCCTCCTCCTCCTCCTCCTCCTCCTCCTCCTCCTCCTCCTCCTCCGCTACTTCACCACTGAGCAGCTCCAAGTCCACACGAGTCTGAACGAACGGTGTGTGTGTGACTGACTGAAGGAGGCAGAAATCCTGTGATAATAAAGTCTACGATCAGACCAATGGTGTAATGTCAGGCTGGTTTTTACTCCACTGCCTTCATCTGGCAGCTGAAGTTACTCAGCAGTAAAATGGTTCATATAAAACATGTAGAAAATAATGTGTTGGTTAAAGTGGTTTTAGTCTGATTATTACAAAAACACATTTTTAGCTTGTTAAACAAATTGATTTGAAATAAAACCAGGTCAGAGTAGAGACCCAGAGTTCGGGGGTGTGTTATGTACTCTAGTTATTATAAATGAGTGTCTGACCTTCAGTCGTGTGCTGTGATGATGCTTGATGGAGGTCTGAGCACACAGATGTTTGACGGTTTGTAGGTGACGATGGTCTGAGCTGATTCTGGGGCGTCAGGACTTCACCTGGGGGCGGCAGAAAACGCTGCATCATTGTTACTTGCTGCAGCACAGTGCTTTGTCATGTTAAACCACCTTCGCTCTCTGCGTCTGGGTCTGTCTGCGAGTTTGAGCTTGTGTTGTCAGTGACGTGTGTTCACTGCTCATTTAGACGGGAGGTGGCTGTAATTCAAAGGTTCACACATCAAACCTGAATGAATGAATGAACCGATCCGACCGATTGAGTTATTCTGTCTTATGGTCAGATCTCAGATCAGCGGTGTGTTAGTCTCTCTGCGTCTCTGTGAACTCTGTCAGTCTGGACTGTGGAGAATGAATGGGCTTCATGGACTGTATGTGGATCAGGACCTGAAACCAGCACGAGGCTGCTCATCACTCGTTTGACTGACCATGAGGACCAGAGCTCAGAGGGGCAGAGAGTTTGGATGGAGTTCTGATATTTTCAGACCAAATTTCTGTTTTTATGCAAAAAAAAAAAAGAAGAACTTTGAATAATAATATTTGAATATTATTCCTGGTGGTGTAGAAAAGGTTTTTAAAAGCTAAGCTTTTATCATAATGTAAGAGGAGAGCATTTAAAGAACACACACACCAGTTTGGTTGGTGGATGAAAACATTACGTTTCTGCCTTAAGTTCAGAAAACTACCAGCTCTAAGACCTAAAACCAGGAGACCACAACACGTGAACTCTTCTTAAAGTGTGCACTTCCTGCCTCTTTGCTGTCGTGTGCAGCAATCACACATTTTATTTGACCATTGTCACATGATTAAATAATTAACAGAGTTTTACAGTGTAAATGAAAATGGATCCAGAAGAGTTCCCCCGCTGCTCTAACAGCTGCTGTTATCCTGAGGTTTAAGATTTACATGTAAACAGAACAGGAAAGAAAAGACTGCTGGGTAATAAACCGTTCAGGTGTGTGTGTGTGTGTGTGTGTGTGTGTGTGTTACTGCACCATATCCCATTTCAGTCTCACAGATTATAACAGAAGGAGGTGGGGTGGGGGGGTAAGTGGGGACATAATTCACCCTCAGTGGTGTCAGATGGAAAAAAAGCCACGTGTCCCTGCAGCTACACACACACACACACACACACACACACACACACACACACACACACACTCACGGCTGTAAAATGAAATCATCTTATTTCTTGGCAGGTTGCAGTCTGGCCAACCAGATCACACCTCACTTAACATTTATATTTAAAATTTTCTGTTTAGTAGCTGTTCAGGAGCTTTTGATCATTTCACATGATCTTCCTCAGCTGATGGTTTTTGCTCAGATTTTCTGAGCGATTTTCTCATCCACATCGGCAGAGAATCAACAATTGGTGGCAGATTTGCTGTGTGGTGATTTGATTTTTGGAATATGTGACATAAAGCACAAACAAAGAGAAAACAAAGGCCTGTAGACTGAGGTCTGACCTTCTTCAAGACTTGGGTTTTAGATCGGAAAAAAAAACGTGGCATAAAATCACGCATGTTTCAAGTGATTTTCAGTTTGATGGAGTTTCTGGGGGCCTCTGAAGCAGAGTTTGAGTCGTCAGGCTGTTGGAAGAAGAGCTAAACAGTATTCAGGTCTTTCTTTGGCAGAGATGTAAAGTTTGTCCTGAGGGTGGCACTAGAGGAAAGGTCAGGGGGTCATTAAAATCTAACAGGTTCATCATCTGGAGAGCAGGAAGAGAAAAGGACATCTGACCAATCAGATGCTGAGATATCTTCCTCTGGAACAACATGTCAGACGGGCTGATTGCAGAAGGAAAGAAACTTCCTGTGGAGTGAGGTTTTGGTCCTGATGGGCCGCAGCCTCTCAAAGAGTCTGTGTCCAGGGTGGGAGGCATCAACTGCAGTCTTACCTGCACGCCTCAGGGTCCTGGAGCCGTACAGGTCTTGGACAGACGGCAGATTGCAGCCAATCACCTTCTCAGCAGAGTGGATGATACGCTGCAGCCTTCCTTTGTCCTTGGCAGCAGCTAACAGATGGTGATGGAGGAGGTGAGGATGGACTCAATGATGGAGGTGTATTGTACCATCATAGACCTCGGCAGGTTGAAGTTCTTCAGCTGCCGGAGGAAGTACAGGAGGAGCTGATGTTCAGCTCCCACTTGAGGTCCTGGATGATGAGGGTTCTCAGGAAGGTGAAGGACTCCACCCTGTTGACTGAGGGGTCACTGAGGATGATGGGGGTGGTCAGTCTCCCACCTGTATACAGACTCATCCCCATCGGAGATGAGACCAATGAGGGTAAACTTCAGCACTTTGACAGACTGGTGACTGGAGGTGCAGCTGTTGGTGTGCAGAGCATGTTCAGTCTGTGACAGTTGGTGTGGTTTACTTTGTCTACCTGGAGGCACCAGGCGGGTGGGTGTGTTTACCTAAGTGTATGTTTGACTCTATTTACACACACACCTACACACACACCTGCTGCAGACTGACAGCTGATTCATCTCGTCTGGTTTCTTTCAGTACTGACTTGCACTTAAAGTCACCTTGATGGCAACAGTCTGACACTTCCTGTGGTTTGGCACTTTCAAATTAAAGTTCAACTGAACTTTAATTTATATAATAAATTAACAGCAGTAATAAAGTAATAAATAATTTTGGAGGCAGGATGGTGCGTAAGCCTAAGAACACAGGACGCATGATTTCATGCCATTGTAGCATCAGGATTAAAAATGTAATGAGTTTCATTAAGGAAACAGAAAAAATGGACACAAAAGAAAAAAATGCACTGATGCAATGAAAATATTTGTGTTGTTCCTCTGGAAAACAAACGATGATATTACGGTATGATTTTTGTAAAGGAACACTTACATTGTAAACTGTGAAAGCGTTTCATACAAAGTCCCAGTTATTGTCTGTAGAATCTGATCTGCAGAACAGGAGAACATTAAAATCCAATTAAGACTGGATGATACGGTCAGAAATTCATAAGTTATGATTGTAATGCACAATATGATTCATGAGAATGTTTTTGCATCAATATTTTAATTCTCACAAACAGTAAAAACTATTTAAATATTACCTGTGGTCTGAACCAGCACTGCAGTACCTTATTTTAATACTGTTTCAATGCATGTACAGGTAGCACATTTGACATGTAATACCTCTGATTGGCCGCGATGCAGGAGCTTCACCTTTGTTTTCTGGGTTGACTGGTTCCAAAGTAACGATGAAGTCTCTGAACTTCAGCTGCTTTGAGATATCACAGTCTCTGTTAGACTGCAGTCTACCGTTTCTCCATCCACTTCATAATGAATAAAAAACACTATCATAAATACAGAAGCACTGAAACTCTGGACATGCTAGGCAAGACATCCACATAATGAATAAACCTTTTATCCACAAAAACAGGTGTGATATAAGTGATGAAGGAGTCCTAAAGCCTGTTTCTCTGCGTTGATACCAAAAATGTTATTTTAACTATGAAACTAGAAAAGCTGGGTGTTTATGAGCTGTCTATGAAGGACACAGTTTTTAATGCTGTGTGTGCCCTTGTAGTTGAAAATTGTACTTTGCTAACATAAGCTTCACTGTGAAGAAGCTAATATCTCATACAGTATTGTTAATTTACTAATTACATCTATATTTAAATATCAGTAGTGCAGAGGATATAGGATTCAGGATTGTAGACTACCACCGTTCACTTACTGCAATACCAGATCAAACTTTATATATATTACCCACAAAAGATAAAGAAACAAATAAGTACAAATAAAATGAATGAAAACTTCAGAGATCATCAGTGCTGATGTTTTTAAGGCTTTTCCAGGCTGACAAAACAAAACACCACTTTCAGATGAAGTGAAGTTGTTTATCCAAAAGTTTCACACAGAAGTTCTGTACAAATAATGATAATAATAATAATAATAGCTCTAAATGCCTATACTATACTATTACTGGTAGACCTACTATTCGTAATACTACTAATAATATAATAATATAATTTAATGTGATCTTTGCTGTTAATGTGAAATGTGGAGAGAAATAACACTGCAGTGTTTTCACAGAGCCGTCAGTCAGTCAGGTTTCAGCCCTGTGGAGAGACTTTACATGACGTGAATACTGAGGAATAAACAACGTGACAGGGAATCAGCTCGAAAACAAACACTCACACTCTGGCTTTAAGTTTATGTTCGTATGCATGAAATGTAGTGTGAAAGCCTGATCCTTCAAATCATACGTGTTTGTATGATTCTATACAAACTGCACAGTCATTCTAAGATTTGTGTTATATCAGCAGCACGGTCAGTATTCAGACCAACAACAAACTGATCCAGGAAAATCATTCAGCGCTCGGTCTGTCTGCTGTTTCCTGTTTCCTGTATTAAACAGTTCCGTATGTTGATTTCTTACAGTGTACTGTACATGTTAGCCTATAGAGCATTTTTATAGAACCAACCGATGACTCCACCCACTGATCTGCTCTTCAGGTAACCAGTGAACTCACCTGCTCAGGTGGAATCGAGACCTGCTGACTTGCTCTGCACTTCACATGGTTGATCACCAATGAGTAAAAATCCAGTTTATCTTCATACAGTCTGAATATGAAACATGACAGAAAATACTGTAGCTGCCTGGAAGAAGCTGCTGGTGTTTGCTCCGAAAATATGTTTCTGGCTGTGGGCTTGATGCTAATGATAGCTAGCTCATCAGTCTGAAGGTCTGTGTGTGTGTGTGTGTGTGTGTGTGTGTGTGTGTGTGTGTGTGTGTGGTGCCAGTGGCCATCTTTGAGCCAAGTCAAGGGCAAACCCAGCATTTCTGCTGGCACACAGGAGGTGACTTTCACATCCTGGCGTTATTCTCTGCTCATATATTCTCTGCTGCTGTGGCTTCATGTTTGTATCTGACAGTTCTTCAGCTGTTCAAACCCTCCACATGTTTCCTCTTGATGCTTTTCCTCCTGTTAGTCCACATACACCAACACACACGTTCATGTTTCTATACTTGTGAGGGCCTTCACTGTCATAATACATGTCTGAGTCCCGGACCACAAAAAAAATCCCCACATTTCAAAATAATTCCCAAATGTCTGCAGCTTTGAAAAAATCCTCACTTTGTCCTTTGTCAGCAACGTTCTCACACGTCCTCCTGTGTGTGTGTGTGTGTGTGTGTGTGTGTGGGCAGTAGGAGGATCGTCATGTGATTTATGGCAGCATCTCCATTTAATGGCCCTGAAATCGTCCCTGGCCTCTTTCATGTGTGTATTTGATCAGTGTGTGTGTGTGTGTGCGTTCATGTAGTATAGATGGACCCCTCCCCCCTCCACAGCTCAGTGAGCAGCCTCGTAACAGCAGCAAACACCCTCCACCCCTCCTCTTCCTCTGAACCTCTCAGCCTGATTTATTTCATTCATTCTACATCTAAATATTAATTCATTAGTTCAACCAATCAGTCAGCAGCTGCTTTTAATCAATCAGCAGCCAGACAAGTCAGTCGGCGAGGCAGTGATGCTGATGCTGATGTCGCAGGTCTGACAGGAAAACGTGGAATCGGGTGTCGTGAGTGCGTCTGACACCACTGAGGGATGAAGCTCCACGAGCAGCAGCTGGAGGCGTGGCCACTGCTTTGATGCTCTTTGTTTTCCCTGCATTTTGCCTCTCAGGCAACATACAGGCTTCTCTGCCTTTATAGATGAAGGCCGTTGGCGCTGTATGCAGAAATACCTGCAGGTCTGAATCAGGATGGTTAATATTCCCATTACAACAAAGCCAGGATTAATCATCAGTATTAAAGACATAAAACATAATGTGCTTCTTCTGAAACCAGAGGGACGTCCTTGTTGTCCACAGGCTTCTTACGTTTTCTAACACAGTTGTTCATCTTTTGTTCGGACGGTTCATCCAAACAGAACCATCAGTCACAGACACTGTCCGGGAGAACCCCCCCTCTGACCGGTGCTGTTTGTCAGTCGGGTGGTTTGCTTTGGGGCTTCCAGTGGAAGAGATACTGAGTCAGGAGCTGAGCGTTTTGCTGAAGAGCACCTCGGCAGCACAGACAGGCGTTTGAGGCTCTATAGCTGTATATGTGTAGTGGCTCAGTATTAGATCCCGTGGAGGAAATGCAGTATAAATAGTCCTGGGCCAAAGTCATTACAGGCAGTTATTGAATTGAATTAAGGCATTAAAAGGCTGGTGGATGGCTGAACTAAGCAGCAGTAACTCTGCCTCACCTCTCTCAGTCCTTTAAACAGATTCCTGCAGCTAATGCCTGACAGTAAGTCGAGCTGCCTCACGCTCAGAGTTCACAGGAAAACACGACTCGAAAGTAAAAAGTAAAGTAAAAGTTCTCCTTGGACCTGGACTACTCAAACGGTTTGTCCAGGATTCAAAGCTCAGACCTGAAATTACTTGGACTCATTTGCGGATGAACAGAGAGTGAGTGACTCGAAACTTGACTTGGTTTGGAATGACTTCACTGGTTTCACAGGTCTGAATGGATTCTTCTCCGTAGCAACAGCTGCTGGGGCTCATGGGTAATGTAGTTTTTGGGAGAGGAGAGACAGCGAGAACGTCCAACTGATGACGATTATTATTAAAGGTTATTGTTAAAGGGTTCCAACACAGCTGATCGGCAGCTCGGCCCACGGCTCTTTCCTATAGGCTGAAAACGAGAGCGGGTCACTGCATGAATTCCCAGGTGTTTACAGTGAGGTCACACTGCACCACTCAGGTTCAAATGATAATTGAAGTGTGATTCCTTTCTGTTCACATTGTCATTGAAGTAAATCAGATCTGTGTCATGTATGAGAGATCACCTGCACACGAACACACACACACACACATGAACGCACACACAGTAACATGCTACCTGTCTCTGGGGAACAGGAAGTGGAATCAGGACGGCTGAATGTTTCAGGAACACAGGAAATTGATCTTGAAGGACATTTTGTTCACAGAGTGAGGCTGTAAATGAATATTTTATTCTGCAGATTTTAACATCAGCCGTCCTCTACACTCACTGCACTGTGGTTTTCTGGCTGGTACTGACATGTAGCTACAGTTTCTGCAGATCATCAGAGCTGTTCGTTTCCCCAAAGCCTTGGTTTTCTTAGATCTGTGCCTGTAGGGACCTTACTGTATCCAGTGAGAACAGAAATAATGTTAAAAATGAGCATTTTACAGCATCTCTTCAATCAATCTTATTTCTTAATATGAGTTTTGGAAAGTGGCGTCGGCCCCTCAGTAAAACCTGAATGAATTTAATTTAATCATTCAGTTACATTTTCTGTAATGGTTTCCACACCACCAGGGAGAATCTTCCAATGGGATATGATAATGGGATATGAATGAGAGCAGAGAGAGAGAGGTGCATGATGGGAAGTCCCCCGGCAGTCTGAGCCTATAGCAGCTGAACTAGCAGATGGTTCAAGCCTGAGCCTGAACTAACTATATGCTTTATCACAGAGGAAGGTTTTTAGCCTCCTCTTAAACAGAGGGCGTCTGCCTCCCAGACCCGAACTGGTACATGGTTCATTGATTATTGAAATAACTAAAGACTAACTAACTAAAGTCATTTTAAGTGATCCTGACAGTGATCTGACTGATGTGAAACTGTAAGCTAAAAAACCTACAACACACTGACGTGCATGTGATGCTACATATCTGTGTGTGTGTGCTTCTGAATTATGTTTAAATGAAGAAATGAAAATAAAAAAGCCACAGACAGAGGCTGAGTGAGTACGTGGAGAAATCAGGTGACCCAGTTAGTCAAGCGCAGATGAATGAATCTAACACACCCACGTTAACGTTGTACTGAACGCACAGGTTTAAACACAGAGCAGGTAGATTTATCTTCATCACCTGAACCATCTGCAGCCGCCTCATCGTCCAGGTGTGACAGTTTCCTCCTACCTGCATGAAGCGTGTCTGAGCTGAGTATGGTGTCAGTGTCCCTGAACAATGTCGTACAAACTAACCCAGACTCATGTTCTCCAGGGGATGAATCCAACTGATTTTCCTCTAGTGCCATCGTCAGGTCACGTGTTCATTATAATTTACGTGTTACAATATAATTTCTGCATTTCATGTTAACTGAACGTGAGAGAGTACAGGTGTGTGTGTTTATGTGCGTCTTCATGTGATCACCTGTGTGTGTGTGTGTGTGTGTGTGTGTGTGTGTGGCTCTCCTGTTAGTCAATAAATCAATACAGCTTCATCTTCTTAATTAGCTATTTGCTTTTCCTCTCAGACCCACTCAGACTTACCACTTAACCTTACAGCTGCGTCCAGAGGCTTCTGTGTTCTTAACGAAGGTCCTGAGATCTTAAAGTTTGTGCTGTGGTGGGTTTCGTGTCATTGTGATTGTCGTCAGGGAGGCAGCAGATCATCCGTTCAGATAAAATCACCTTCACTTGCCCTGTTTGTTGCGACTTTAATTGAATTTCAAACAAATATAAGAAAAAAAAGATGTGATCACAGTTCAGATCAGACTCAGTGGAGTAGCCCTGATTGTGTCGCACTGCCTGATTCTTATTGGTGTGATTCATCAATACCTGATCAAGACTTTATTGAAGCTGAGTCAGATGGAGGAATTTAACAAATGTTTTAAGAACAGGTGAAATGCAGGACTGGTTTCTTGTTCTCTCGTTTGTGATTGTGGTTTTGATGAAGGTCGGTTTTCTCTTTGAACCTTTACTGTTCAGCAGACAGGAAACACAGACTTAAACACACACATGTAAATGATGGAAACCATTTTTAAATGAAATTAAAAAGATGAAAACACAGAATACCAGAGGACCCGGGACTGAGCCCTGAGGAACTCCTCACATTATGTTGGTTTAAATCATTAAACATAAATAAACAGGTTGAACAGGTGGATCTTTCCTGAACCAGAACCAGGAGCTGTGAGAGTATGGACAGAATCAGAACCGGTTTCATGAACTGAGAGATCAGAGATTTAGGAGCAAAACAAAGAGGTTTTCGTTTTATTGAGACTTTTCATCACACGACATCTGACACATCAGCTGTGGTCTGAACTCACACTTCCCTCCTATTCTTCCCTCGCGCTCTCACCCCACCCCTCACCCCCAGTGCAACAGTGAGATGAAGGAGCCGGCAGCACTGAGGCACTCTGGGTAATCTAACTGTTTTCCCAGAATGCAGTGAGTCATGGAATCAATAGATAATCTTCTTCTTTTAGTTGGGTGGCGTGTGTGCGTGTGTGTGCGTGTGTGTGTGCGTGTGTGTGCGTGTGTGTGTGTGCGCGTGTGTGTGCGTGTGTGTGTGCGTGTGTGTGTGTGTGCGTGTGTGTGTGCGTGTGTGTGTGTGTGCGTGTGTGTGTGTGCGTGTGCGTGCGTGTGTGCGTGTGCGTGTGTG
>JBBMJY010000010.1:449206-461298 GCA_037833715.1 Toxotes lorentzi | reverse complement strand
GTCTGTCTCTCTGTCTGTCTCTCTGTCTGCCTGTCTGTCTCTCTGTCTGTCTCTCAGTCTCTCTCTCTATCTGTCTGCCTGCCTGTCTGTCTCTCTGTCTGTCTCTCTGTCTGCCTGTCTGTCTCTCTGTCTGTCTCTCAGTCTCTCTCTCTATCTGTCTGTCTGTCTCTCTGTCTGTCTGCCTGCCTGCCTGTCTGTCTGTCTGTCTCTCTGTCTGTCTCTCTGTCTCTCTGTCTGTCTCTCAGTCTCTCTCTCTATCTGTCTGTCTGTACAGTATAGTTATTTTTGAGTTTTCCATTCTTATCAGTGGAAATTAGTTTGTTCCATGAAGCAGAACGTGGAAAATGTCGTTAACGTTCTCTGAGTGTCAGCAGAGAACAGACAGGAAGCCTCAGTAAGGTCCAATCAGTCTGATGAAAACCAGCCGATCATCGATCATCTGATTAGTTCAGCTCTACTGTTCTTACAGACACAGGTGATGTTTTCACCTGTGTCTCCTTGTTTGTTTGTTTGTTTGTTTGTTTGTTTGCTGAACCAATTTGAAAGTCTGGTTCTGTTCCTGATCTTCGTGGCTGCACCTCCTGAACCCTCTGCTCCATCTGGCTCGTCCATGACTGATGATGTGTGTGTGTCTCTGTCTGCAGGCTAAGGACAGTGATGATGATGAGGAAGTGGTGCAGGTCGACAGGGACCACTTCATGGATGAGTTCTTCGAACAGGTAAGACACAACACCCACACACACACACACACACACACAGAACAGTCACAGTAAACTCACTGTTCAGTGAAATAATCCTCAGACTTTTCTTTGAGGCGTGTGAATTGTTGGGGAAAGTATTTTTACATCCTGGTCACAGCCCTGTGTATTCACACCTACACTGCAGCAGTTCCTATGGAAGAGCTTTGATTTAAAATGAGATCTCGCTTCATGGAGTTAATTTCATTACAGGCCAATTCATGCTCCATACTACCAGATTAAACCAGATTAAACCAGATTAAACCTGATGAAACCTGATGAAACCTGATGAAACCTGATGAAACCTGATGAAACCTGATATTTTCCAGGTGGAGCTGGAGTAAAGCAGACCTCTGCAGGGCCTCTGATTGGTTCAGTCATCACACTGATAACAGACCAAACTAAAGCTAAGAGCCCTGATCTGGACCTGATCACGGAGCTGATCACGGATCTGATCACGGATCTGATCACGGATCTGATCACGGATCAGGTCCAGAAAGTTAGATTTACAGTAGTGGTGTAAATTCACTTTTCTCTCATGTCTTTGTATTTTTGTGAAAGAGTCACGAGTAGAACTGTCCATAATTACTGATGTGTGTGAGGGTGAACAGATGTTAAACTCTGTGTTCTGGTGGTGTGTGTTCTGTAATGTGTGTGTGTGTGTGTGTGTGTGTGCTAGGTTGAAGAGATCAGAGGCTGTATAGAAAAGCTGTCGGAGGATGTGGAGCAGGTCAAGAAGCAGCACAGCGCCATCCTGGCCGCACCCAACCCTGACGAAAGTAAGACTCACACACACGCACACACACACACACACACACACACACACACACAAACACACACACACACACACGCACGTACACACACATACTGTAGCCACATGTGAACAGGTGGTCGGTGGAGGTGGTGGAAGTCTCTGGAGTCTCTGGAGACGCGAACGTCCTCGCCACGTGTGTCAGTTCAGGACATGGCTAGCTTAGCTTAGTTTAGCATAAGGACCTGATGCAGGGGGAAACAGCTAGCATAGCCAGGTGTCTGGTTTGTTCTAAAACAGAGATGTAGACAGTTTGTGGGTTTACAGCCCCGTCAGCTGGGTCTCCATGGTGACGGCAGGTGCTGATGGGAAGCAGCGAAGTCTCCAGGTCACATGACAGATTCACTCAGTGCTGCAGACGTGTGCTGTTTGAGGATTTGGTTGTTAGACACGTGAAGTGATCGGTGCCATGCTGCACACTGTCAGACTATAAATACAGAGACGATAACTCGAGCCCGGGCCTCAGAGTGAAATCTAATCCTGTTAACTGCTCGCCGATCAGAGCTGCAGCTCTCTGTTTGGGCCTCTGATGACACTGTTGGCAAACATCCACTGAGCACTGCCGTCGCTCTCTTCAGTCCTGACACATCAGGAAAAATAAAAGTCTCTCCTGTTTGAGAGCTGCACTGCGATCACCCTGACCCCGACACACTGTGACTCAGCAATAATGACTCAATGTCACCGCTGAAGCCTAAAGCCAAGTCTGCGCTGTCAGAAACACTGCACTGTAAAAGCTCTGGCTCTCCATCAGATTCAGGAGGAGCCGGAGAGGCCCGAGGGCTTCAGCCCGACACCAGGTTTCAGCAGAGGAGGCTTTTAGCTTGTTGTCAGACAGATTCAGTTTCTGTTCCTTCATTATTTTTAAGTCTGTGATTGATCCAGTTTGTCGTCCTAACTCAGTCAGGTCTGAACACACAGACATGAAACACGTATTTTTAGATTCAGTGTGACTTACTCTGTCTGAGGAGTTCATCATGTCAAATGTCCGTCACAAATCAATGGCTATAAATTAATAATATATTAAAACTCATAGAAAAAAAGACACCTTATCACTGCAGAACTGTTTTTAAGTGTCCTTCAGTATCACAGGGATCCAGTGAGAGGTGTGTGTACATCCATGGTTCACTGCAGACAGGAGCTGATCACAGCTGATTCACTGAACCCATGGCAACATTATAGAACACTTACATCCCCCAGAGCATTATGGGAACTGTAGTTCAGAAACACGATGATCTAAAGAATTGTAAGAAAAAGAAAATCAACACAATCCACTTCAGAATAAAAGAAATGCAGTTTGAATACGCTGCCGTTCCTCGGCTTTGTGAATGACCTTAAACTCACTGACGTGGAGCAGCAGCATCTCTCTGATCCTACTGAGGCCATCGCGAGAACGGCGTCTGAGGCTGTCTGACCGTTTTTTATGTGTAGAAAAACGAATGTGAGGTCACAGTTTACTCCCTGCAGATGTCGGATAACTGAATCACACAGACCCATGTTTGTCGTCTGTCATTTTATTTGACATCTGTTTGTACACGTTGTTCTGCATGCTGATGTTTTCTGTTCAGTTGTTGCATGATGATGATTATTTTTTTTCTTTTTCTTTTCCATCCCTTCCTTGTTTTGCTTTTTCTTTCCTTACCTTTTCTTTACCTTTGTGCACCTCTGGTTCTCTACCTTCAGTCTTTCTGTCCTCCCTCGCTCCCTCTCTCCATCTGCATTGTGTTTTCTGTTGCATGCTGCCTGTGAAGTTTCTCCTCCTCTTATGGTTGAAGTGTGTAACCTGCATGAAGTGAAGTGAACCTGAGAGGAGACAAGGAGGTTAACCGCTGAGGACATGTGAGTGACGTCTGTCTGTCTGTCTGTCTGTCTGTCTGTCTGTCTGTCTGTCTGTCTGTCTGTCTGTAAATAGAGAGAAAAACAACCAAAAACAGGACACATGCAAAATGATTCATCATTCCGGAGTAACTGTTCATCACATCTGAATGATGAAACATGAAAGAAGTGGCCTGAGTTATATGATACGACAAGCGAGGAAATCAGAAAAACTGAAAACGAAGGAAAAGAAAAATGGAAACGAAGCGTCATCGGTTCAGGAAACGTGAGATTAAAGGAGATTCAACTTCAGCGGTGGGAGTAAAGTGAGATGAAGTGAAATGTCCTGAAATTAGATAAGAGATAGAAACGATGAGATTAGAGGAGATGGAGTCACAGCAGATGAAATGAAGGAAGGTGATGGGCGAGAACACAGAGGACTCACAGAAGCCCAGAGATCTGCACTTTAACCTCACAAAAGATAAATATCTCATAAACAGATAAATACCTCATAAATACCAGATACTTAACTTTGCAGAGATAAATGAAACAAGATAAATCAAACTCACAGTGAGGTCAGCGAGATGAGATGAAACGAGTTGAGAGGAGGTTAAATGAAACAAGATGACATGAGATGAGATATAAATCCAGACAGTGTGTTTGTCCACACACACAAATATCAACAGGTAAACAAACATCTTAAATTTATTACATTATTTTCAAATGTCCTTCCTGTACGACACATTTTTAATTCATCCTGTTGATGCACTTTACCAACTGAACTGGCCTTTTACACACAATCCTTCAAGATGACACTTATTCTCTCTGCTTGATCAATGCTACGATCAATCAGGTCATTGAATTATAGATTTCTTTCTTGATCTAATTTGTTTGAACTGAGAGAAACAAGTTCAGACAAAAAAAAGAAGTGACCTTAAATCGATGAGATGCAGTGAAACGATGAATAAAATCAGAGATGAAATAAACGTGGAGCTGAGTGATGAAATCAGCCACAGAGGAAAAAGATCTCTGTCCAGTTTAACCTTCGCTTCATGTTGATCGGAGGCGACGTTCGGACTCTTCTTCCTCCTTCTGGTGAAGACACGTCGCTTTCTTTCTTCTTCTCCTCCTCAGTTGTGTCAGCTCGCTCCGAGCTGCCAGCAGACTATCGTCCTAAATGTACCCCAGTGTTTCTGCCTGAATAATGCATGATGGGAGTTGTAGTGAGGGGGGAGGCATACAGCTGTTTGTACAGCTGCTTGTAAACCGCAGCCATTCATAGACTCTGCTCCTCCTCCTTTCATCGTCGCTTCACTTCTGTCTGACTCTTTGTCTTTTTAAGAGGAAGAATGATGAAGAAAAGATAAACTGATGAGAAACTGCGTTCAAACGTCGACTCTCTGATGTTAAGACACCGTCTGTCATGTGCTGACCACAGGTGGAATTATCACCTGTCATCGATCACTTTCAGATGTTCCACTGATCAAATCGGAAACTGATGAGCAGCTCACTCTGTAAATAATCACAAATAAACGTAGGCCACTGTTTCAAATTAAAAGTAACGTTACACTGATTCTTTTATGAAAAACCACAGGAGCAGATCAGAAAACAGGGAGGACTAAAATATACAGCGCCCCCGAGAGGTCATGTGGGACTACTGTTCCCGACAGGCCTGCATGCTGGTGTCAGCAGTTTCCATCTGTCAGATCAGCACAAACATTTTTAATTTCCCTTTTCACACTGAGCTGATAAAAAACTGAGAGTCACTTTTAAATTCAAGGATGGGATTTAAATGATGAGAGCAGCAGCCAGTTCTCAGGAACAGGAGGTCATTACCTCCAGACCGGGATCCAGTGTGAACAGGGTTTAAGACCTGAGCCGGAATCCAGAACGTTCAGGACTGTTTCCTGTTTTCAAGCTCAGATTTTATAGAAGAACTTTTCTACATTTTTCTTTCACTTACTGCTCTTACTGCAGCCCACTGAGAGGGATCTTTACTCCCTGTCATTCCTGGGCGTTAGCTGCACATGCTACTAAAGCCCACTGAACAGGACAGGAAGGGGGAGGAAGGGGGAGGAAGGGGGAGGCGGTCAGACGGAGAGAACAGGGTGAGTCAGAGGCAGAGTGTGATCGCGGCAGCTGAATGGCACTGCAGCGCTCGTAAATCTGACTGCACCGCTGCAGCTAACACACAAATTACAACACACACACTCGTCGTTCCTCTCCTCCAACATGGCTGACATGATGTGAAGTTACTGCTCCTGCACACACATCATCCAGCGCCAGCCTCACGTCCTCCTCCTCTTCTTCCTCATCCCTAGAAATCACGCCATCTTCCTCTGGTCAGAAAATCCAGTTTGTAATTTCATTTCTTTTTTGAATTTCCAGATGTATATCAATGCTTGGACTGTCTGTTCGTTTTGTTTTTTGCTTTGTAAAACACTGAGTTTATCAGAAGTGATGTGCTTGTGCTGATCTCTGATACCAAACCAGTCACTGTTCTCTGTAAATACATAGAATAAATCCAAATTTTGTCCCTAAGCAATAATTATAAATAGAAATGTTATATATATCTTATAGAAGCAGTATATTATGATATATTATCTTGTTAAGGCTCTGATTTATCTGTGGGCAGAAAGAACAGTTTCCTACAGTTTGTCTCTCTCAGCACTTCATGTTGTGTCGGGTTTGTTGGAATTCATGACATGTTGGAACTATTTGTCGTTACGGGACAGTGTATCCATCCGCCATGAACTGCCGTAACCCAGCAACCTCACTGTCTCTCTGTCTCCTTCTGTTCTTCGCAGAGACCAAGCAGGAGTTGGAGGACCTCACAGCTGACATCAAGAAGACAGCCAATAAAGTTCGTTCAAAATTAAAAGGTAAACACTCACACACAGACATTTTCTCTGAGCTTCACATCGCAGCATCTTCTACACTTTGCTCAAACGAGGCATCAGTGTGAGGTGAGCAGGTCACTGCAGGACTCATCAGTTCTCTAAACTCACAGCTTTGCCAAAGTGTCTGCAGGCCGATATTATCCATCACTTCCAAACACATTTATATCGACTGTGTGTCCGCAGACAAAGCTGAGCTGCGACTGATGACTGAGACGTCGTTAGAATTTAGGGAGTGTGATAAATTATTAGACAGCAGCCACCAAAATGTCACAAAGAGTCTAAATCAACTCTTTTCTACCTGAAGACTCAGAACATTTTAGTCCAGACGTCTGAGGAACGGCTGCCTGGAGATCCAGGAGGAGGATTCCTGCTGCTCCTGATGACCTTCTGAACTTTCCTGTCTCCTTTACTCTGCTCAGAGAAGCAGCTGAGCCTGTTTCTGTCCTCAGAACAAGCACAAACCAATTAACGATGACATTCAGCACCTCGGCCTCCAGTCGAATACCAACCACATCACATGAATATCTTTGAATGTGACACACCCACATTTAGCAGGTATAACTCCATGAAAGGTCACATTAACATGAAACAGTAGTGTTGGGGGGGCACAGGCTCAAACTCGTGCTCTGACACCAGCTGCCTTCAGTGATCCCAACGCTTCCTGCAAATGTTCCACATTAACAGTTTCCAGCAGCTCAAAGGATGTAATCTCTCCTGTTCCTGGCAGACCTTTAATGTGAAACATCTGCAGGAAGTGATTTTATTGACAGTAGCTTCACAGCAAATTAAAGAACAACAGAGTTAAACAAATTGATATTAATTGTCCTCAGCAGAGTGGTGAGCGACAGGACTGATGAATCAGGCTCTGGATTCTGAGTCTTAGCAGAGCTCTGTGAGGGACCAGCCTCACAGTCCTGAACAGGGTCGCGTATTAGACCATTCGCAGAGGAATCGATGAAGTTCCGAGCTCCCACCAACAGGAGCTGCCGATTCACAAGCAGCTTCACACACAGTCTCACACAGGCCAGTGAGCTTAAAGCTACTGGAACACAAGCACAGGGTTCAAGGACATCACTGCTTTAATGTGGACCACACACACACACACACACACACACAGACCTGCAGACACACACACGCGCACGCACACACACACACACACACAGACCTGCAGACACACACACGCACACACACACGCACACACACACACGCACACACACACAGACCTGCAGACACACACACACACAGAGCCTCGTCACTGAGCGGTTACATGAGGCTCAACATCTGTTTACACACGGAACAAATCCTGGTTCAGGCTCAGTGTGAAGAACAGGTTGAAGTGTTTCGGTATTAAACCAGACCAGGATCTTTCCCTGACCTGAACCAGCTGCTGTGAGAGTCTGAACAGAGCCCGAACCAGTTTCATGATGCTGCAGGTGGATGTTGACCTGAGAACAAACAGGTGGTCTGAAGAGTTTAGTGCGACGTTCAGGATCAATGTGACAAAGAATTCATTCATTCATTTCCTGCTGCAGTTCAGACGAAGTTGGAACAAACAATAAAAACACTGCGATTTTCATGTAAGAACAAATAAACACTCGTTTACACACACACATAAACACACAAACACACACACACAGGGACCCACAATCTGTTACTTACTCACCCAGTTTTCATCTCACTGTCACATAAACACACACACACACACCATCAGTGCTGTGTGATATTGCTGAGTCAGCATGGATCTAGCAGGGCTGAGCTACAAGCCAGGACACACACACACACACACGCACGCACACAGACACACACACACAGACACACACACACAGACACACACACACACACGCACACAGACACACACACACAGACACACACACACAGACACACAGTGGAAAACATTATATAAGCGTTTCAGTTCATCTCATCACTCGCTGGAGACAAACCGACATCACAGAGTCACATGACACCGGGACAGACCTGCAGCCGGTTACCATGGCGCGCGCACACACATTGTTCCAGCTGATGAGTTCATTATCAGCTGTGATATGTTCTTCAGGAACAGGCTTCACCTGGACTGAGGGTATAAAGTCCAGCCAGCGCCCCCCACAGGCAGCGGAGTTCATTACAGCCACAGTGGAACAACACTGTGTGTGTGTGTGTGTGTGTGTGTGTGTGTGTGTGTGACATATCACTCATATTATCACTCTCTCCACTGGTTCGTATCAGGAGTTCTACTGAAGTGCAGTAATCAAGTAAATGTACTCGATTTTGTTTTATTTTGGTGAGGCAACCATGGCCTAAACTTTCACAATAAGAGCACCAGCTAAAATGCAAAGAGGATGTTTTGTCTTGTTTGATTTGACTGACCCTGTGTGTGTGTGTGTGTGTGTGTGTGTGTGTGTGTGTGTGTGTGTGTGTGTGTGTGTTGTCCTACAGCAATCGAGCAGAGCATCGAGCAAGAGGAGGGTCTCAACAGATCATCAGCGGACCTCAGGATCCGTAAGACACAGGTGAGGGGACAGGTGGAGCAGCAGACAGCTCAGAGATCTGATCACAGGAAAACACACACACACACACACACACACACATCAGTCCATGCTGTTGGTGTTCTGAGCGTCCTCTCGCCTCTGCAGTCCGTACTGACCCTGCAGTATTCTGGCCTGTCATTGGCTGTTGCCCCCCCCTCCCTCATTACCCTACTCCCTGCTGCCTCCTGGTGGAGGAGAGGAGAACTGCAGTCTCTCATGAAGACCTTACACAACAGATCTGTGTGTGTGTGTGTGTGTGTGTGTGTGTGTGTGTGTGTGTGTGTGTGTGTGTGTGTGTGTGTTTGAGCTTAGATAACAGGTCCACATGTGCACAAAGACACACATGTGATAGTTAGTGACAGCTATTAAAAATAAGTTCAACAAAAGGTGGAAATGCTATAAGACTTTATAGCATTCAGAATTTTACTGAAGTAAAAGCACATAAGAGTAAAATAAGAATTTCAAAGTAAAAGTACCCTGTGAGTGTTAGTTTATTATATTATTGGATAATTATTATTGATGCTTTAACATGTAAGCTGTACTTACTGCAACTGCTTTTACTTTCTGAACTTTTGAGTTGCTTTATTTTCCTCAGGGTGTCAGTCATATTAACAGAATAATACATTTTATTTATTTTATAGTAATGGAAACATCACAAAGATAAAAATTTAGAAGCTGGAAGTTTTGATGCTGATAAAAAAAAAATCTGGTTTAATCCTGTAAAACTAGACATGGTCAAAATTCTCACTGGTCATAATTTTCATTTAGTACTAAGCATCAGATTGTTAACACAGCTGCTCTGAGACAATCTGAATTATTAGTACAGTTAACGTCTTCAGCACTCGTCTGTGTAAATGAGCAATAATCTGCTGTTTCTATTAAAATAACTATAAATAAAAAGCAGCATTTCACACAAACACTTCTGCTCTCCTGATTTTAAATGATTCTGTTGTCGTCCTGCAGCACTCGACGCTGTCACGTAAGTTTGTGGAGGTGATGACTGAGTACAACACCACGCAGTCCAAGTACCGCGACCGCTGCAAGGACCGCATCCAGAGACAGCTGGAGATCAGTGAGTACACTAAGACACACAAAACAAATTCCCTGGGGAAGGAAAGGTTTCATAAAGGTTTCATTCATTCATTCATTCAACGCAGCAACAAAAGAGGAGAAGAGCTGGACAGATGGAAGCCTGTTTGAGAGTCCAGAAGAGAAAGTGAATTCATAAACTTTAGAAGTTGATGCGCTTTTGTTTCATTAATGAACTGAAATTAAAAAGGTGAAAATCATGTGCAGCTTAAGGCCAAGAGGATCTTTAAATGAGCCTCGAAGCTCATTCAGACTTCAGTGTGTTTCACCTTTACACGCTCTATGAACAAAGGATGGTTCATTAATGAGCCACTGTCACCTGTCTCCGTATTAAGTCTAAATGTTTAAAGCCACGAATGTCTGCAGGTGGGGTTTGACAGGAGGGTGTGTATGTTAACATACTGAATGTATGTTCACGTTCCCTCTGTCGACAGCTGACGCTGGCTTCTTTTTAACTGTGACCGCCATCTGTCTCTAATCTTAACCTACTAGTTTAGTCTAAACCATCAGAGGTGTCACAAACAGATGAGGTGTTTCTGAAAAACCAACGATCTGCTTTTAGATTCAAGACATTTTGGATGTACATCCCACGAGATCTCATTCAGAACCAAACAACAACAAATAAACAACAGTAAATCATTTCGTTTTTTATTCTTATTTCCTGGTCGTCAGGTTGAAAAGAACAAAAGTGATTCCAGTCTGAACTCGTCGGTCGTCTCATAAATAATAAAGAAGGTCGACTCAGTCTGCAGATAAACATCATAGTACAACACACACACACACACACACACACAGCACATGAAGCTGATGCAGCCAGATAAACACAGTAAAGACATCCAGCATCAGATACACGCAGCTATTTTATTATTAACTGTCCAGCTCTGACCTTCAAACACACACACACACACACACACACCTCCTCCACCTCTGTACTTCAGTTTGAGTTTAACTAATATACGTCTTTGTATACTTTAGAATTAGAAGCTTTGATTGTCGTCATATTAATATGTTATAAACTAATCCTGCTTTTGTATCTTAAATCTCTGTGCACATTAACATTTCTAACTTTAAGTGTCAGGTAAATGCAGTGGAGTAAAAAGTACAATATTCCCCTCTGAAATTTAGTGAAGCAGAAATATTACGCAGCAGGCTCCTGTATTGAGTCAATGTACTCTGTTCCCTCACTGCATACAAGTTCTAAAAACATAAAGCACCATGTGACTCAGGTGAATCTTCAGGTGTTCTCAGAACACTGTCTCTGTTTCTCTCCTCTGTCTGCAGCTGGAAGAACCACCACCAACGAGGAGCTGGAGGACATGTTGGAGAGTGGCAAGCTGGCCATCTTCACCGATGATGTAAGCACCGCACCTGAGCCCGGCTGTAGCTATGGGTCACTTTTAACCTGAGCCATTCTGCATCCCATAATGATTACTGTCTAGTATTGGGGATGCAGAATGGCCACGAGGTGCGCTGAGACATCAAGTGAATACGGCCTTTGTCACATGACTGCAGGGGGATTGATGGGAGGATGGGTGAGATGCCAGCTGCTGTGCCACTGGAGCTTTTATTTTGAAGGAGTCATCTCATTATCATTTGCTCCTTCAATTTAAAAGCTCAGATATTTGCCAGCGCCACTGCTGCAGGTCAAGGATGAGGTAACGTGACTGGAGGGTCACCTGACCTCACATTGTGGTTAGCAGCTGTATCTGAACATTTCACTGAGCTCCTCTGGTTGAAGCCACACCCACTGCTGATGTCACAGTGTACTGACTGGTACATTTCTACTTCAACCACTGGACATCAGTAAAAATGAGGTTTACTCTGTAAGCAGGTAAGTGAGTCAGACTGTGGTTACATCCATCATGTTCATCACCAGTACTGGTCCACCACCAGACCAGACCACCAGACCAGACCACCAGACCAGACAGATTACACAGACAGTCCATTTTACACATCAGGTCTTTAAAGTCTTACTCATATTGTAATAAATATAACTGTTTTAAGGCCCTCCACATACCTGGCATCAGTCATACTGCAGGGTGATAATAGCAAATATAATTCAACAGTTAAATTAATAAATATTAAATTCAGTTTTATTTCTATAGCTCCTTCCACAATCAAAGCTGTCTCAGAGCGCTTCACATTCAGATTACAGAACAGTTAGTGGATACTGTGTGCTCAGCAGATTACAGTTATGATAGGAAACAGAGCACAGAAG
>JBBMJY010000010.1:392716-449106 GCA_037833715.1 Toxotes lorentzi | reverse complement strand
CAGCATAACTAAGGGATGGTTCAGTTTCCTGAGCCAGCCCTACTATGGGCTTTATCCTTAACTGTAACAGTGTCTATGGAAATAATTGGGACTAACTAGAGAGAAGAAAGTTACGAGTCATCCAGGCCTTTATGCGATTAGTATTTCTAAAACCCTGACTGTGGACCTGTCAGCACGTCAAACTAATTTCCAAAACCCCTTGAGCCTGGTCGAAGACAGAAAGATGACACATATACTGTTCTCATTTACTACTTGTTTTCCAGCACTTCTGTTTTGCCATGTTTTGATAGCTGTTAGCCCAAAAGCATGAGTTTCATGGACAGCAGCTTAACAGCAAAGCAGAAGCAACTGGAAATAAATAGTGAATGAAAACAGTTCAGTGGTGAGTACGACAGGCAACAAGACCTTATTTGCGTGTGCTGGCTTTATTTGATATTTGTGCTTTGGATATTTAAATTTCATTGTACTTTGCTACGTTTGGTGGTTTTTGTTTATCTTTCTGGATCATGTTGAACTGATTTTTGTCTTCATTGAAAACTGTGTGGGTAAAATACGGTTTGTGTTGAAACTCGTCCTCCCCTGCAGATCAAAATGGACTCTCAGATGACCAAGCAGGCTCTGAACGAGATCGAGACCCGACACACTGAGATCATCAAGCTGGAAAACAGCATCCGCGAGCTGCATGACATGTTCGTCGACATGGCCATGCTGGTCGAGAGCCAGGTGCGTGACGTGGAAGTTAATGGAAAAGGGGCCTACATGTTCAGGGATTTTTTTCGGGCATCGCATGTTAAACTTTACATTGATTTGTTCTTAGGGAGAGATGATTGACAGAATTGAGTACAACGTGGAACACTCCGTTGACTACGTGGAGCGAGCCGTATCTGACACCAAGAAGGCCGTCAAATACCAGAGCCAGGCTCGCAAGGTAACGTGTTAACTACAACTCCCAGAAAACACTGCAAGACACATCCAATCAGAGAAGGTCAGACTGTTGCAGGCTGAAGTTAGAAACTGATTTTTGTAAAAAAAAAAAAAAAGATAAGATAAGATACTTCTCACTCCAGTCCTTGACACTTGGAAACGCTGTGATAACGTTGTGTGTCCTTCTCCTGCTTTGTGAGCACCAACAATTCTTTTTCTCAGGAACTGATTTCTTTAGTTTTTGCATGATGCTTTCTGAAGTGACAGCTAAAACCACTGAGGTTTTTATACTGTGTGTAAACTGGGAGATAACCCTCAGTTTTAACTTTACAAGCTTTGAGCATCACAAAGTTAAAGCACAACAGTGGTTTGTCCTATGGATCAATAAAAAGGTCCGTTCTTAAGCGGGGTCATAATAACTGACCCTGGTCATTTTTATTAATAATTTATACTTTCTAAAGAAAACTAGTATGTTTAGAAACGCTATTTTGAAAATTCCTTGCTCTGTTAAAAAAGCACTTGGGAAATATTTTGAAAAAACTTTAAATTTCATAGGGGGGCTCATCATTTGGTGCTCAACTGTATGGTCACATGTCAGATTTTGTCCATTGAACAAACTGAGATTTTAATAATCTAATCTAGTATTTTAAGATGTGTTGCCGCTACCTGTGTGTCTCTCTGCTGTGGCCCTGCAGAAGAAGATCATGATCATCATCTGCTGCGTCATCCTGGGCGTCGTCCTGGCGTCGACCATCGGTGGCACGCTGGGCTTCTAAGACGCTTCTCCACCTGCCGCTGTGACGACCGACACCGACTGACCGTCCGAACGACAGCCAGCAGAGAAAAGAAACACCAATGATGACAACAACACAAAAACTTGAAACACAAATGCAAGACAGATAACCAATCAGCTAGGAAGAGATAACAGTCCAATCATAAGAGGAAACACCACGGGGTTGGGTGGGGTTCAAAAAACAAAGACAAAAAAACCATCACATTATAGCTAACTTAACTACATAACATATACAAAAAGAGGGTACAAATAAACCTACTATTTATTACAGATGTACATGTAAATGTATTGAACATATGAAGCAACACATGGGTTAACTACCTGTAAAAACCTATAATATGACATTTACTTGTTTGTTTGTTTTGCCTTTTTTCTTATTTTTTAACAGTTTCTTTCGTTTTTCGGGAGTCTCCGAGGACAGTGATGGTGACTGCTGCTGGGTGGGTGTTCTGCAGGACGATCATTCCAGAGCCAACCTTTCTTTATTTCTTCATTTCATATTTCGTATTTATTTCCTAATAGAGGTTGTGGAACTGAGCACGTTCTGGAACATCACAAATTACGTTCGACATGAATGTGCTCAGATGTCCAATTAAATGTCCTCCAGGACATTGACCTCCTGAAAAGACAGATCTTTTCAGCTCTGACACAACATTTCGGAGCTCTAAAGCTCTGCGCTGCAGACAGGAACAGAGCTTCTGTGTCGGTGACTCTGAAATGTTCTGGAATGCTGTCCCGCAGGACGAGCACCCTCTGGCTTTGGTGGAACCGAAGGGACCGACCTCACAGTTGGCTCAGCCACCCCTTTAGACCATCCCTCATTGGTTGCTCACTCCTGTCATTCACCTCAGTCAGCCTAATACATTAGCTTAGACCGGCAAAGTCCGACCTGCCACACTATGATCCCAAAAGCAAAGAGTGTGACACGCTGCCCACTGACATGTTTTCACAGCCAGCCCGCTGACTGAGTGAACACTGTGCGGTGGTGAGGGGTGGAGGAAGCGGGTTTTGGGGGTGGGGGTGGTTGTTTATATAAATATTACTGTATGTGGCATTGCACTGTGGCAGGCATGACAACACCCTCCCCTTTTACTCAAAGCTATCCAGCCAAAGAGCAAGGGGGAGGGAAGGCCCCTGGTTTTCCTGCTGAATTCAATTGGCCAGCCGTCTGACTGACAGGTGAATGGTGGGAAAGAACAGGGGTAGGAGGAGGAGGGTTTAATTTAATAGAGGGAGGAGACAGTTAATCTATGCAGTTTAGATAAGAGAAAGACAACTTGTCCTTCCTCCCCCACCTGAGATAGCCAATGAGGATGAAGGGTTCATTTTGCCGCACCAAAAGGCTCATCACCCTGATTGCTGTAGAAATATTATAGTCAAGGCTGGGTGCCACCTCCACGTTGTCACAACTGTTCTTCCAGACGATTCTAAAAAATGAAGAGAACATATTAAAAAGTAAAGAAGAAAAATAAATAGAGATGTTTATATAAAACTTACAAACAAGCCAACAGAAAATGTAGGAAAACCTGAAAACGCTGGCGTGTCCTGGTTACCTGAGTGTTGCCGTAATACTGTTGCTTTTTTGTTTTTTGAGAGGGGAACATTTGTTGCTTCGTTGTTCTGTGGTGCTGCTGTTTTAGTGCGTGCGTGACGTGTCCCGTGACGTATCGGCATCATCATTTAGCGGTCACTGTTTAGTCTGTATGGTTTGATGCATTTACCTGTTATCTCCCTGCATCCCTCCATTCCTCCAGAGTGTGTGTGTGTGTGTGTGTGTGTGTGTGTGTGTGTGTGTGTGTGATATTTAATTCACATCATTTGAATGCCTGAGTTACGCAGGTGCAACTAAACAGGAGAGGCTTTTCCTATTGGTGGATTTCCTCCATGGAAGGTGGAACATGTAACACACACACATTCACATGCATTCACAACACAGTACATGCATGAATGCGCCATGTGTACATTTAATGTTTCACACAGACACACTGGAAATTCCCCCTTAACACACACACTTTTATCTGTCCTGTAGACAACATACCAACGCTACTGTGAGACTGTGTGGCTTAGCATGCTGTAGCATTAGTTTGTGTTCTGTGTGATTGTGTAAAAGCTGCTTGTTGGAGATTGATTGCAAGTTTTTTAATGTTAAAGACACTTTCCATGTGTCCAGACTAGTGTTGGGGAAAGAATGAAGAAATAACATTGGAAGAGTTAAAGTTTATTCTTGACCCTGGAAATAATAGTTTGACAAAACAGAATCTTAACATAAAGTTCACTTACTAGATTTTTCTCACAGTCTTCATCACAGCTTGGAAATTGCATAGTAAGCTGACTTTGCAAATTCAATCTTCTGGTGATGGTTGGAAGCTGCAGAAAAGACCAGTAAGCGAGAAGCTCTTGGGATTATTTTTGTCAAACTAGTTAAATTCTAACAGCAGTAGAGCATTTGGACACATTGCAAACATGTTGTTAAATACATAAAGTAAATCACACCACGTTTTAAAATCTATTTACTGTGAATCAGATGCTAAAGATGAAATGAAGCTGAAGAGAAAAGAACATGCTAATTTAAAGTTAATGATACCTTAGTAAAAGTCGTTAGTAATCACGATAATCTGAGTAACATGTTTGCCTCAACACTGCTCCAGATGGGACAACATACATGTGTGTTACATTTCAAGATTACATATGTTGTAAGAGCATGTTTTGTGTTGTTGTTGATAATGTGGTCTGTGTTCAGAAGTAACAGTGTGTGCGTTGCCCCAAACTGGACACACAAGTGTGTTGAAAACTACTGCACAGTATTGAGACTCTGGCTTTAGTCACAGGATTTTAAGGAGGACGGTTGGTCCGCGTACAGGCTCTGTGATATGGAGGTTCATGTACTTCTGTTGAGGCCAACGCTGGATCCTGCACCGTCACATCACTGTCAGGGTGTACAACCACAAACACCACCTTAAACTCCACAAAAGCCGTCTACACTACACTAAAAGCAATAAAGTCAGTTTGTTACAGTTCACTTTCCTTTGACAGACAAAGTGTTAGCTTGCTAGCTCACTGTGAATTGATTCTGCTCCACGTTTAGAAGCCCTAGTGTTGCAACGTTGACGGAGTTGTTACGTAAAAGTCGTTACATTCACTTCCTGTTAGGCGACTGACAGTTGGAGCGCTTAAGGCTTTGACGAGAAGTTAGCATTGTGTGGTGTTTGACAAGTATCGTTAGCCAGTAATCAGAGCCACAGCGTGACTTAATGATACTGAATATCATGCTAGCTACGTTGTCATGGCTAATACTTAAAACATGAGGAAGCAGTCACTGTTTGTTGAATGTTTTCGTGGGAGTCCTAGTAGTTAACATTGTTAGCTAGAATGTCAGTGATGCTGTGTAGTTGCTAAATTAAAAGGAAATATAAGAACTTGTAGCTTCACATCTGGAGAAGAGTGGAGATGGGAATCTTTCTTTTAGTCGACTTTCCAAAACCAAAACTTCACTTCTGTGTTAACCAAAGCTTAGCAAACAGCCCCAACCCTTCCAAGCAGCGAAGTCCAATAGATGTTCGTTCAGATGAATTGTCAGTAGAATTAGAATAATTTAGCACTTTTGCACTGCTGTTGTGTTGTTAGTGTTCATGGCTATATTCTGTCTCTGAGTGCTTTCTGTGTGGTTTTGCCATTGTTAGACTGTAGTACAAAAACTGAATGTGCTCACAAATAGATTAGATATTAAATAATGTTCCCTGTGTACATCAAACCCAAGGAATGCTTGTTTTTACTACATTTCCCAGGTATCTTTGGACTATTTTAGTCTGTTTCTGAACTTTCAGACACGTATTTAGGGAATTGATCAATTCGGAAAACTAGACTGTCGATACATTTTACCTCCACCAAACACAGTGCTTTGATCATCACCTGCCAGCTGCATCAAAACGTCAGCCACATAATATTTCATTCAGTTGCATGTTCTGGATAATTGATGGTTGTCAAGGTGACGTCATGGTCGCTGCGGTTGTCTTGCAATGGTTAGGAGGTGGTGATTGCGGTGGCTAAAAATCAGCAATGTGAGGATGCCGTCGTAGTACCGGCCAGTTTGTTAACACTGACGTTTCATTGCCGTATGTGTATGTGTGTTTTCTGTAAAGTTCCTGTTCCTGTGTGGCAACCATCCATCAAACCCTGCTCCATCCCCCTGGGAAGGTAAACACAGACAAACATCACAAAACCAAAAAGGCAGTGAGGTTACGGTTGATTAAACAGCTCAGTGAAGGTTAGGAAATTTGTCCAAGTATTCGGTCCCCTGTCCTTTTGTCCTCTCTCTTCCCATTTCTGTTGTAGTTGTCTGACAATGTTGAGGATTGGGAGTCTGTCCCTTCCCTTCCCCAGCAGACCCAACCCATTCCGTTTCTGTGAAATAATGATAATAATAACAATAATAATAATAATAATAATAATAAAGGCATGCAAAAGCTTTGTGGAGTTTGCATGATGATGTTTTTTTGTACCCCATCCCCAACCTGGCCTCTATGTTAGGCACTTTACCACTCATCGGACCTGTCCTTGGTTAGCACATTGGCTAGCTTCTTTACTCGTTCCTACTTAACCTGCATTCTCTAATTTTTTAAATGTATTTTTCATTTAAAAGTTAAACACGTGTTGACATTACTTCAACACGTACTTTGTAACATATTGTTAGAAGAGTTACTGGATTTTTTAAGTGTTTTTAAGTGTCACAGAGTTGGTTGATATTTAAATGTGAAATGCAAAATTGTCAAATATGCTGCCATCAACTTCAGCTATTCTACTTTCCCCCCAACTCACACCCCACTGTTATCAACTGATCCTTTGCTTCCACAATTGCATTTGTGTCGTGTTTTTGTGAAGGACTTTTGTGAAGGTCCCCACCAACTTTAATTATTATAAGTATGAAAACCTTGACCTATGGGCTAACCTCCCTTTGCCCTTCCACCCGGCCTTGTGTGAGTGCAGCATGCATCCCTTCCTCTTCAGTCAAACATGATTGGTGCATCAAAGCATGGATGTGTGTGTGTGTGTGTGTCAGAGCAGCACAAGTTTGTTTTATGTACAAAGCATCTGATCGCAGGTTCACGGGTTGCAGCAATTCCACTTTGTTCTTTTGAAAACGGAAAGACATATTCACAGACACCATGATCACTGTTTTTATTGCATTTATTAAAATTCAAGCCAAAGCATTTTTTGCCCTCCCCTCACATGTTCTCAAAATGTTCACTGCTAATATCAAAAGAGCACAATGCGAGTCAAGTTTACACTGAGCTGAGAAATATATAATAAAAAACCATCAAATGCTACTGTGACTATAAAAGCCCAGTCCCCCTGCCCATCACCAGCCCTCACTGCATGTTGGCCTGTCCACCAATAAAACCAACAAAGCTTTCCGACAGTTATCTCACGCCACAGAAACAATGTCTGCCTCCACCCCCCTTTCCTTTCCTTTCCACCTGTAGATGTTAGTTTGTGGTCTGATCAGTGGAAAAATATGACGCATAATCACCTGGGGAAAAATATTATGTATGCTTCTCCTCCATTTGAGGCATATACGGAGACGATGGTGGTGCTTTCTTCTTCTATTTATTAATTGCTCTTATTCTTGTTATTTTGGTGTCATTATTTTGTGTGCAGCTTGTTTACTAGTCTCTGTTCACACTACAGGATCAGTGCTCACCTGCCGGGTTGAAGGTTTTGCTAGCTAGTCAGTCACAGAGAATCTTGTCTCCTGGCTGATGGGTGAAAGCCAACCAACCAAACCTCTTCTCCTGCAACTCCTTTCCACAGCCCCAAAGTGTTGGTGTTCAGCTGTGCAAAGGACAACTTTCACAAAAATAATGGCCAGGAAAATCCTGATGAAGCAGCGCTAATTTACAAAGCTTTAATGGAATTCTCATCATGGCTGCAATGTCAGCCCTCAATTCTTTTCTGCTGTTTGACTCTTTAACTCTATTGCACAACCATGAAGTTGACCAAAAAATGGCTTCCAAGAATAACTGAATGCTAACATTTCTATTATCCAAACTTCAGACCTTGTGGCGAGCGAGCTTGTGTTAGTAAAGTTGTGTTAGCCATGTATGTCTTCTTCTCCAGTCCACGTTAGATGTTTTCTGTAACAACCATTCAGTACCACGTTACATATCTGTCCTGGAGCAGTCAGCTTAACATTTGATTAAAGAAATATGTCAGATTTGTTGATTGGCTCAGCCATTTTTTCCAACTGGGGAACCAGCCATCAGTGAGCACAGTACCAGTCCCACTGGAATTGAGAGACGTTTGAAACAAAGCTAGGAAACTAGTACTACCCTGTAAACATTCTAATTATATAACGGTGCTTCCAAATTACTGTCTTGCACCTGCAATAGGGATAATGGATGATTTACTGCAACAGAGAAGAAACTGAGTTTTGACAAACCATCGTCACCTTGAGTCCAGTGCTTGCTAGTTAGCTAGCTAGCTCCAGTAAACCCAGAGTGAGCAGTGTCCTGTGTGTGATAGAGGACTGCAGCCTTGTCAACTGAAATCACATATATAGGCAAGAATTTATATATATGTAAACCAACATACTGCATTTCTATAACTGTAAGTATGTGGCTCCATAGCCATTACTGCTTCTGTTGGCTGTGTATAGTTTTTGTCAGAGCGGCGAATGGAAAGCAGGAAAAAAAATCATCTGGAGAGAGTTTGGGTGCGACACCAAGTCTCCAAAGATTGACTTACCGTTAGCCATTAGCCATTAGCCAGTGTGTGGAAGTAACGACATGTTGTTTCACACGTATATTGAAAACTGGCTCATGGTTCCTGTAGTTTCTGGGTCACTTTTAACACAAAATGTGTGGACAGAAGACAGTCTGCAGGAATTTCTGCAAATGAAGCTTTGAGCCTGAACCAGCAGCACGTCTGTGGACGGGTGTCTGTCTTCCAAGTTTGTGCTCAACAGACACCAAGTTCAAAGACTGTGAGGTTTCAAGTTAGTCGTGCTTTTTTTTGTTCCTCCGTGGTCGGACGATTAAACTCTTCTCTACGATGATTTTTGTCTTCCTGTAACAATTTTCAAAAACCAAAACCTGTTCAGTGCCCTGCTCTGGATGATGATAAAATGAACATGTTTGCAGTGGCTTCAATCTGCTCTTGTCAGCAGTAGTAGCTACGACTTGATATTAATTGTTGTTTCTGATGATGATTTATTTGATGCTCCACTCATACGTCTTTCTGCTCTCTCACTGTACGAGACAGTATTTGGTTTGTATCAGTATTTGTTTTTCCCTGGTGGGAGGGGTGGGAGGGGTCAGGGAAGGGACCGGGAAGATAGACCACACCCACACGGTCTCTGCCATAACAAGTAGGAAAGACACTTAAATAACATTGTTACATCATTATTATTCTTATTATAATAATAATAATTATTATTACCATAAATGACAAATAAAAATGCAGTAAAACATTTGCAAAAACCCAGAGGGAGAACGAATGGCTTCACACAAAGTGATCAAACAAACATAGAAACTTTAAAAAAGGGAGGTTATGACGATTCTATAATAGCAATGATTTAAAGAAGTACAAAAGGAGTTATGTTATCATAAATAATAGTAGTAATATTGAATATTGAATGCTCGCAATTTTGTCAAACTGAAACTGGATTCTTTGTGTTATGTAATTATTGTAAATAACTTCAAAGAGAGAAAAAATGACTTGCATGTCTATGTATAAATCTACTGAGATATCTATTCCCGTCAAAGTTGACAAGTAGTTCGATCTCTGTCCTTTTTTGCCACTTTCGTTTCTCCTCTCAAAAATCACCGTACTCAGATCCAGCCCTCCGCTGTCCCATGTCCACAGTCCTTTTATTATTTCTACGTGGCTGAGAGACCACAGCAGAGAGAAAGAGAAACATAGATTCCGGTGTCCTCGTCCGCCATGCTCACTTCAGATGCTGTGTTTACACCAGCCTGCTGGAATCTCGTTTTCAAGCATGTAGAAAGAAAAGGAATGATGATGTTTTTAGTAGTCGTACTCCCACTGAGATGCAATGTTGTACCTTTCTTTGTTTCTTGGGTTTCTTCATTTCTGTCTGAAAGATGAATCTGTTTTTGTTAAGACAGAAATGAAAAGTTCTCGTGTATCGGCAGGTATTCGACAACGTTTTTGCCTTTGTGGTGTAAACACAGCCAAAACCACACCTGTCCATCACCCCAGTTCCAGAGGCTCCACCCACTGGCTCCTCTGATGAAAGTGCTTCCCTCCATATTAGGAAATTTAATCCCGCCTCCAGGGCTTTCCAGGCCACACCCCCTGGTTACTTCAAGTCCTGTTAGTGGTTTCCGAACACACTCTCTCTCTCTGTCTCTTTGTTTGACTATTTGTCTCTCTACCACAGCTAGCTAGCCAAACTACACACTTAAAGCTCTGCCTCTTTTACCTGTCTGTTTTCCCCAGAGTTTAGCCCGCACCCAGTCCACACCCAGTCCACACCGAGTCCTAACTGGATACTAACTACCAGTTAGTATCCAGATAATGAGAAGCCTGCGTTAACATCAACAAGCTAAACCCACTGCATGTCCGTTAGCCTCGATCACCAGCGGTTTGGAAGAAAGGGGCACGGATCAGTTCTAAGCTCACATCCTGTTTTTCAGCGTCAGCTCACTCCTCTTAGCGTACCTCAAAATGCCACCGCGGTCTTCCTTCTACGTGGCTGTTTCCATTTTTCAGTCCTTCTTAGGTTCTTGTAGGAGGTCTTGGTTTCAGTTTCTCAGAAGCATTGAAGCACATAAGACAGTTCGGAGGTCAAACAGACAATTGGAACTCAAAGTCTTTGCAACAAACCGATTTAAAGCTACTTCTGGCTCTCTGAGACTGGAACAATCGTACGGTTTTTCCTGGTCAGACTGCCAACAGTAGTTCAGGTTTGTGGCGAGGATATTTAACGTGATTGCAAATTTAGTCCGAATTCAGCTTCGATGGGTTTGAGGAACGTGGTCCTCATAGAGTCATCACCTAATTTTGGGCCCGGCCTCTCGCCTCACACAGGCCTAACATAACAAAGCGTGCAATATATAGAGAAACAAGGGCTTTCTTTATCATGCAGAGGTGTTCAGGCCCGGCCGAGGAGCTCGGACCTCCTGCAGGAACTGCACTGACAAAATCACACGTTGTAGACAACATGAACAAGGGACCTTCTGCAACGTCCCTGAGGAATAAAAGTTAAGACGGACAAATGCAGATCAAAGCTATCTCGGGGGAAAATGGCAGGAAATTGATGGAGATGTGAGGCTAGAAAAAATATTTCCAAAATGTAAAAAACAACCAAACCAAAAGAGGACAGGGCCATCGCTATTTAGACGCAACTTTGACCGGAAATGCAACTTGTGTCCCGTTTTTTTTGTGTGTGTGTATGTGTGCGTAGCGTAATGTAAAAGCGATCTGTCCCCCACCCGATAAAAACACCCTCCCTCTCCCGACGCCCCTTTCCTCCCCTCCAACCTTGTTTCCCCCTCCTCCCCCTTCTCTCGTACTACTGTTGGCTGTTCTGTTTAGTTCATGTGACGTGCCAGTATTCCCCCTCCCCCTTCTTTACCCATTTCCCTCCCCCCTCTCCCCACTTCACCCCGCCCCACTTCCTCTCTCTTGCTCTCTCTCCCCCCTGACCCCCCCTTCATGGATCTTTAAGATGACAACTCTATGCAGATGCTGTCTTTTATAAGTGTGTCAAAATTTTAATTTAAAATAAAAACTTAAAAAAAAACAAACCCTGACAGACATATTGAAATGATAACAAAAAATGAATAAAGAAAAGGATTGTTCAGTGTACTGCTGTTGCCTGATGGGATCTTTATTGCTTTTGTGTCTTTTAATCGCTCTCAGATTCTTTTATCAATTCCCTGTTTTGGTATCCATATGAGCGCCTGTCCCTAATAAAGAGGCTGTAGTCACCTGCACTATGAAGTCTCACATGATAAATTCAGCGTAAGGCTCAGAGTCAGAGTCAGGTCACACTCACCACTCTGCTGAAAACACGTGTTTTTAGTAACAGTACAGTTTAAATGAATGAAACTCTCGAATCAGAAGCTCTTCAGCAGCTCTAAGGTCACGGTCTCATTACGTTTATAGTTCACAGGACTGACCCCAAAAAGAACCTGATGTCAAGTTTCTGCTTCTCATAAAAAAACAGAATCATTGTTTAGTGAGGTACTGATGAGCAGTATCCGTTCACTGTGTGTAAGTAAAGTAAGAGGGAGATGCTGCTGTTCAATTTCAGAACGTATCAACTCAACGGAGCAGGAGGCGTAGAAAGAGGGTTTATTTAGAAAAACAGACGCAGAACAAAAAGCAGAGACGTTCACAAACTCTCACAGCAGCTGAATGTCACAGACGTTTCTTCGTGTCGATCATATGATCGTCAGCACAAACTGAAGAAAGTCAAACTCCGTTGACACAGAAACAGAAACTGTTCTGTTCTTGGTGGAATAGAGTTTAGTGTAGGTTTCCCCAAATTCATGTTATCATTGTTGAAGGTGTGAAGGTTATTCGTCTTTTTTATGTCGACTAGAAACTTGTTTATTTTCAATAATTAAACTTTGATAAAAGATCATTTTGTGCAAAATATTTATCATATATCCACAAACTGCTGATGTGTGAATGATGTTAACCCACAGTCTCGTCTTACAGCTGGTGTGTCTTTAATGTGTCATCCTTCATAATATGTATGACGGTTGGCCAATACTGAATATATAATTAATACAAAATGAAATAAATACTCATGTTAATACATTCAGATTATCAGATTATCCACTGTATCACAGCCTACCCTCATTTATATGAATGAGATGGACCGTGTTCGAGGCTGTGTGATTAACATTGCTCACTTCCATGAAGACTGTGTATTGTATGTGTAAACTTCACTGAGGTTAAACCAACTCAGTAAACTTTTACTTAAAGTTTTCAGAATGAATAAAGTTGTATTAAATAACCGAGAGCAAACACACACACACCACCAAAATGTGTGTGTTACCACGGAGTGTGTTTGATTCTGTAATGTCGGAATCTGAAATTTAAATTTTGTGCTTTTCAGTGACATTTTCAACCATTTGAAGCTGCTTCATCAGAAACTCTCACATTTCATTAACACTGGTCTTCCTACAGTCACACAGAGGTTATGATACAGAGGTACAGTGACAATACATCATCTAAGCAGACAGCACCAACAGTCTACTGCTATATTTCTACTACTCGCTTTCTACTGCACCACATATCCAAGTGAAATAAAAGCGATTGCTCTGACATCTGCAGAATAATCCAGACAAATCTGAACATTGTCTCTCATTAAACACACTTTGAGCTTTAAATTCCGGAGTGTTTGATTCCTCACGTGTCAGTTAGCGGAGTGACATTCACACACCCTTTCTCTTAACTGTGACTGTGTGTGTCATAATTACTGGATCAGGAAATGATACTAAACACACGTAACATAACTAATCAATAACTGATCTGAGATCAGTGTGATCTGAGATCATAACTACACTGTCAGTTTTATTGGTTTCTCATAGTTGTGATTATAAACTTTCATGACGATTAAGGGAAAACTTGTCATGATTATTAAATATGGTATTTTGAAATCAATTTTTAAAATGATTTTAAGATCTGTAGTTTCTCTTACGTAATTTTCCCATTGTGGGACTAATAAAGGTGCATCTTATCTTATCTTATCTCTTCTCCTGCACCAGCTCATACAAATAGAAGAAACCTTAGAAGAAACCTTCCCTGTAATTCTTTTTTTTTATCATAATCATCACTTTGTTTCTTATAATGTTAATTACAAATAAACATAATCATAAAAAACTTTCTTGTAATTGTGGGAAAAACATTCTCTTAATTATAAGATATGGATCTCATGACAGATTCCTTATTTTCATGATTATAAAAATTATAAGACAAATTACCATAGTTACCAAATGAAAGATCTATATGTCATAACCGATTTCTCTTATAATCTTATAACTCTAGAAAACATTTTCATATTTGTTAGAGCATATTTCCACAATAAGAAGATATGGATTTCATGATTATTAAACTAATTTCCTTCACATTCTCACGAGTTTGTTTTCAAATTACAAAATCTTTATCTTAGGATTTCCTCATTTTCTTATCATTACAAGCTCAAGTAATTCCATGAACCTTTATTTAAACATGATGGGTCTGAGGTCTTTAGTTTCCCATCATTACAATGAAACAACCTGCAGCTGCTTCTTTAAAGTGGAGAAACCACTCTGCCGTGGAAACCCCCGGCCCTCCTGTGAGACTCTGACCGAGTGTGAACAGAGGATCAACACATCATCACATCTTAAAACTCTACTTCTCATTAGTTTGAACCACAACCTTAAACTATCTGTACATGTGAGCTCAGAGATCAGGCTCAGAGTCCGGAGACACAGCCGATAAACAGTGATGAAGAACACAGACGTTATCAAGTGATCTGATGAGGATGAGGATGCTGCTGGTCTGCAGGCTGCTGCGTCCTGAACCTTAAGCCTGTTGGAGTGAATTTCTTCGGAGACAAAACCACATGGCTCCCGATCATCAGCTTTGTCCGTGACAGAAATCCACGAAGAAGCGAGTCCGAGAGGGAACATCGAGAAACTCGGGGAAGATCAGGGTGGGCATCACGAAGAGCAGGTACGTACGGAAGCTCAGTTCTGCCACGTAGAGCCTTTCTTTTTATCTGGGTTTCTTCTTTTCTTTCTTTTATTAACTGTTATTTATTATATGACTTACTCTCACTTTGTCATGATTATGACACATTTTCTCTTAATAATTATTACGTGCTTTTATAACTTTGAGAAACTGATTGATGATGAAGACTAATGTTTGATTAGTTTGATGAAGCATGAGAACAAACTCTCATGACGAGGAAAATATTTATTTACTTTCACGAGTTTTTCATAATTAGAAGAATCTGAAAAAATAAACTGCAGTTTTAAGTTTTTCTTTCTCACTGTGAGAAACTTTAAGAAAAATTCTTAAAACCCTGATTTAACTTTGTGATAGAATCTCATTCTTGTTACAGTTTACGAGGGAATTATGACAAACATCTATAATTCATGATTCAGAGAAACTGTTTCTCCAGTAAAAATAAAATATGAAATTCCCATGATTCACAGTTTTATAAATAACAGGAAGTTCCTCCAGATGATACTGTGGTATGAATTATATTTAGAAATTATCATTTAAAATGATGTGAAGATGAAAACACGTTGGAATGAACAGTTTTCTTTATCAAGTGGCAGAAATGAGCTTCTGTGTTTGATGTTTTGTCGTTGATGAGCAACAGAAATGTGTTGAGGTTTTTCTTCAGGCGGATTCGCTCCAGCTCAGCGGTGACGCCGGTGAAGTGAGGCTACGTTGGACCGGTTTTAAACCCTGTGAAACTAAATCTCACCATGAAGAACTGGACACTCCGCGACTCCGGTCGTCCACAAATGTCCCGCTCTGGTATCGGTCCACCTTTACATCCTTAGAGGAAAAGGTCTGTACACCACCTCCACAGGCTGTCTGGGTCTCAACACTTTCAGAAGAAGCTGATAACGTCTTCTGAAAGTTCAACATTTTCTCTGTGGTGAAGCTCGTGCTTCAGTTCTGACTGGTGGACAAACTGTCCGCTGTACATCTGCGTGTCTCCAGTGAAGAGAACGTTTTTATCCACCACACAAAAAACAGCACAAACTCTCACTGCACAGAAGCTTCAAGAGTAAAACTGGAGAAGAAGTGTGGCAGAAACTGCCATCCATGGAAGGAATACAAGAACCATGATGCACCTGTGTGAGATGTACAGCCAGATGTCTGTAAGTCACCATCCACTGAACCAGTGAACATCAGTGGAAACAGACTCTGAAGCTTCTGAAGTCCAATCAGAGTCGCCGCAGTGCCGGCCTCTCCCATTTCTACCCAGTGGAAACACACAGAGGGCAGTGGACACAGGAAGTGACCCGATGAGTGTCAGTTAAAACCTCTGAGAGCTTCACTCAGTCAGAGCCAAAGGTCAGTGTAGGTTTGCATGAAGGAGAAGCTGAAGCCAACTGTGAAAATGACGCACTACTAAAAACGTCAAGGTGAAGTAGGCTGCATCTGATTGGCTGCTGACGGCAGCTGATTCCCTGCAGCAGCTGACTGACTGTGACCGACTCATGAACCGGTGTTCAGAGCAGACGCCTCAGTGTTGTGGTTTGACTGGTTTTCACTGGTTTTAATGTTTTTGTTGTTTTTCTCTTACATTTGCCTGTTTGGAAAGAAAAGTTTAAAATATTCCAAAACTTGAAATTCAAATGTTTATCAGACTCATATTTCACTGATGGAGATTCGGTGTCATTTAAACTCAGTGGTAAATATTCAGCAGTCAGATTTCTGGTCTTCAGTCTCAAACCCTAAACCTCACAGCAGATGTGATCTGGGATTGTCGCGTCCATCCCGCTGGTCCAGAACAGTGAGGTCTAGAAAGGTCTGGAGGGGACAGTGAGGAAGGCAGATGCTGTCCTTCTGGACAGTGCAGGACCTCTCCAGTGCACCTTCATGTGGTGCCTCAGGTTGGACCGGGACGAGAAGCGCTTGTCACACTGTTGGCAGGAGAACGGCTTCTCCTTGGTGTGGATTCGGCGGTGGCAGACGAGCGCCGTGGACACCCTGAAGGACTTGTCGCAGTCGGGGCACTGGTAGCGTTTGGGCTCAGTGTGGATCCGCCGGTGGTTCTTGAGGGACATCAGGTTGGGGAACTCCTTCTGGCAAGAGTTGCAGAAGTAGGTCCCGGTCTTGTGACTGTTCTTGTGGTTGAGCAGGGAGCTGGCGTGGCGGTAAGACCGTCCACACTGACTGCAGACGAAGCTCCTGGAGCTGCTGGGTGAACTCACCGGACTCAGATCTGAGAGGAGAGAAACAGGAGGCCGTTAGTTCAGCACAGAGAAGAAGAGTTTAACAAACAGGGAACTCTGGACCCCACAGATCTGAGGAGGCCCTCCTGAAACCTGCAAACCTCCACAGTCCAGTCAAGTCAGATCAAGTCCTGTTTGTTGGTAGAGACAAAAATATCCCACATGATGCCTCACTGGGCTCTAAAGGTCCACAACCTCAGCAGGTCCCAACCAGATCCAGATCTCTAAGGACCACGAGATCTGTCTCATAGCTACGAAACAAATCTCATAATCAGGTGATTGTGTCTCATCGTTTGATCTGAACAAGAAATAAGCAGCAAAATAACTGTGAGATTTTTGAACCATAAGTGCAAAACATAATAACTTTAAGTTGCAGAGTTATAGTTCAATTTTATAAACTGCATCTTATAAAAGTTCAGACTCACGTGTCAAAATGACAAGACAAGTTCCTTATCTCTTAAACGCAAAATAAGATCTGCATCCGAAACCTGGAATCTCATCATTACAAAATCTGTATGGGAAAAAATCACATAATGACCAGAAATCCATGATCAGCAGATCTGTGAGTGAGAGAAGAAAATCCTCATCAATCATCAAACAGTCAAAGTCTTCCCAGATGAGTTATGAGAGATGTCACATAATAAAATAATGATCTACATCTCATTACAAGAAAATGAATGATTAAAAAACAAAGTCAAGTCCACGTCTCAGGAGGTCCGAGCGTCCGCAGCCGTGAAACAGGTTTCACAGTAAAACAAAGACATCAGCTCGTTAGTGAGCGAACATTAATGAGCGAGTCGCTTTACAAACACAGCACAATAAAGAGATTATTTAGATTCTCCGGAGACGACGTCTGCTGCTGGGATTTAAGCTGCGTGACTGAAGGACTTTTATTTCCACCTCAGACGGTCTGACCCCAGGTTACATCGGAGAAACCTGCCGTAAAGGGTTATTACACACAAATTACATGGTTGACAAGAACAAATCCATTTCAAGTGACGCCCTTTGGTTTAGTACAGTTATGAGAAGAACGACAGCTGCATCAAGGACTTTGGACTTTGGTTTTTGGTCCCTGGTTTGCAGAGAGTCCGTGTGGCTGGTGTGACCTGGATCCAGGTCCTGGAACCCCAGCTGCTGCAAGGAAACAAAAGGATTCGAAAAGAGGAGCTGAGTAACTCTTTTCTGACTCTACAGGCTGTTTCCCGGCGAACGTGACCTTGAACATGTCACTTCCTGTCAAACCCAAAACAACCATACAGTGATATTTAACTGAATGTAGGTCATCAGGACTCAGGTTCACGGCTCCATTAGCAGCTGCATGTTTCAGACCAAAACGAATAAGACGTCCAGAAACAGATAAACAAATCAAATCAAAGCTCAGACCCTGAGAACGTTTCCTGTCTCAGTTTCTTCACAGTAAAAGCCCACCAGTTTGCTGTGAAGCTTTGGGTTGAATAAAAGTAAAAGTAAAACATATCAGGTTTAACAACCACCTGCTGGACCTGGAACATTACCTCCGCAGTGTGATGGATTTCAGACTGGGACCGTGGACTGGTTGGATGAATGTGGATGTTGCAGCTGTTTCTTCATGATTCGGATTATTTACTGAAAATTACGACAACTTTAACAATTTTACAAATTTATAAAAAATAAGAAACTGAAATTTCTCATTTACCAAAGTACAACCACAGGAACCCCAAAAAGTTGGGACGCTGTGTGAAACGTAAATCAAAACATCTCGTGAAGCCATATTAAATTCCCAATAGAACATAAAGAGCATGTAGAAACATTTCATGGAAAATATTAGCTCATTTTGACTCTGATGGCAGCAACACATCTCAAAAACGTTGGAACAGGGCGACGTTTACCGTCGTGTATGTCTGTAAACGTCTGGGAAGTGAGGAGAGTTGCTGGAGTTTTAGGAACGTTGTAGGATTCTAGCTGCTCAACAGTCCTGGGGCTTCGTTTTATGATGCGCCATGTTTTCTACTGGTGAAAGGTCTGGACTAGTTCAGCACCCGGACTCTTCTTCTGAGAAGCCGTGCTGTTGTGATGGATGCAGTATGTGGTTTAGCATCGTCTTGCTGAAATATGCAGGGCCTTCCTTCTTCGCATTGGTGATGAACTGCCCACACCACAGGCACTAATTCAACCCCATACCATCAGAGGACCTGGATGGTCCCTCTCCTCATTAGTCCACAGGACAGGGTGTCCATGGATTCATCTGACCTCAGAACAGTTTTCCATTTTGATTCAGACCTTTTGAATGAGCTTTGACTCCGAGAAGACGCCGGCGTTTCTGGATTGTGTTCACGTATGGCTTATTCTTTGCATGATACAGCTTTAAGTTGCATTTGTGGATTGTACGACGAACTGTTCACAGACAGTGATTCCTGGAAGTGTTGCTGAGCCCACGCAGTGATGTCCAGTAGAGAACTGTGTCGGTTTTTGATGCAGTGCCGCCCGAGGGCCCGAAGATCACGCGCATCCAGTTTTGACCTTCGGGGGATTTCAGCTTCTGATGTTTTCACCTTGTTATCATGGATTATTGAGTTTAGACTGATGGACACAAATTTATCACCTGAAAGTTAAACTTACAACAGTTCAGAGTGAAGCCTCAGTTCAACAGTTCATCCAAAGCATTTCCTGAATCTACAGCATCCGAACACTTACCAACATTACAGACATGACACCTCTGACTGACCGTGTGTGTGTGTGTGTGATGTTCTGGCTCTTTTTATTTCTTCAGCTTTAAACAGAAAAATATTAAACTCAGTTCAACTGTGGTTCATGGAAACGAGGATCCAGGATCCACATCATTAACACACCCTGCTCTCAACCTTCAATCACAGGACTCAGCGTCTCCTTCACACCTGTGTTCAGCATAACGGACACATCATGTCCTACTGTGTATTAAACTGTGTTTTCATCCCTGGGTGTAAATATTAACAAACACGTCTTATTCTGAAAGTTAGCGACTCTTGATTTTACAGCTCCTGTTTGGCTGCAGCTCTTTGGTTCTGATAATCAGGAGATGGAGTTCGCTGCTGCAGTCGCTGCGCACTGTTCTACATGAACCGTCGGAGATCAGCAGAAAGACGTCTGCTTCGCAACTGTCACTTGTCTTCTACATCATTTCCTATTTTGAAAAAAAAGCAAAACGTAACGAGCAGGAAGTTGAACATAAACTCGACTGATTCGATGCACAGCTAAACACCAGCTTCAGGAAGTCACTGAACATGATCAATCACAGGAAGAGACGCTGTTCCATTGGTCTGTTTCCTGCGTGACCCAGAGAGGTCAGCGGGTCACGTAACGAGGCAAAAATGTGACATTTTCCTACGAATGAATCGGAGCTCGTGGTTAAAATCTGTGGTTCTTTCATCAAAGCTTCTCTTTTGTCTTTAGGAACAAACTCCAGAAAATCACCGGTAAATTATCGCCTCCATGAGCTCAGCCCCACTGAAGCTCTCTCAGGTCGTTTAGCCTCCGACCCTCAGATTCCCGATCAGGAGCACGTGAGCTGCCGAGCGGCAGGTGCCTGAACCAAAACCTCAACACGCTGAGTCTTCACGGGATTCACGTGTTAACTGTTACACTAACACTCAGTGGTCACTTCATTAGGTAAGTCTAAGGTAGTCTTCTGGGATTAATGTAAGTGATTGTTCCCGCCTCCACCGACCGATCGAGCTGCAGTTGTCCGTATCCATGTCAGTCACTCGCTCGGGTAACATACGTACTGAAGAGTGTGAAGGTCTTTAATAAAAACTGTTCTGATCAGTTCATCCTCGAGTCCATGGGAACGTTTTCACTGCAGTGAAGCTCTGATGTTGGTAAACTGACTGAACTGGATGTTACCACATTACACTGAGAGCCATGAGACACAGCTCTCAGTGTACTGTGGTTATTATGTCGTGGATTCATTGATTAAACCGGTTTGAATCAGTAATTATTACTCTCAAAGGTTTGGTCTGTAAAATGTGACAAAACATTAAAAACCAGAGAACAATTTAACTTTAGTATCAGCTTTTCATCGTGTTGAACTGAAACCTCATCGAATCGAAACGTCTGATGGCTTCACACCGTCTGAACATCAGAGGCTCGGTGAAGGTGAACAGGTGTCTAATGAAGTGACCACAGAGATGAATCTGAAAAGAATGTGCTGAAGCTGAAGGAGAACGGAGTGAAAACACTGACCTCCACCGTGGGTTTTTTTCAGCTATTTATTTTCAGTACTCAGCAGTAAGGGTTATAGTATATGGACAAGTTTTTCTGTTAAGAAATGAATTATCAAAACATAGTTTATAAAAGTGTATAGTAAGCATTACATATATATGCATGGAAACAAAAAGTTAGAACTTAAAACAAAAAAGGGTTATAGTTGTTCCAAACTGATCTTTTCTTCTTCTTCTCTCTAAAAACTACTTGAAATGCAGGTGGGAAAGTGTCCACTCGAAACAATCAAACATGGTGGAGAGAAAATGCAAAAATAAAAATGTACAGTTATTATTTCTGTGTTCTAGTTCAAGATCACATGGACTCCTACAGCACTTGACGGTCACTGCACGGCTTTGACTTTTTATCTTTTTTTTTTTTAACTAGCACCAGTGCTCCTGAAAAACGCTGACAAACTGTGTTTAACACACACACAGGCTTCCAAATAGTCAAAAACGCAATTAAATAAGAAGGAAAAAAAATAATAACACCAATAAATACAAGAGGTTACCATAAGAGTGTAACATAAAAAGGTTCAAATGATGAGGACTGAATCGCTCCAACTAAAGAGAATCACCGATCGTCCCTTTTCAATGCCAGTTTGACTCTTCTCAAACGGGTGGGGGAGAGATAAATATGGAAGAGAGGGATGATGGGAAGGCTCGACTGAGAAAGACCGTCACAACATCACTTGGTAAAAGGCAAAAAAAAAAAAAACCGTGTAGCTCCAGTTCCTTCAATCTTCACACATTAGAACAGAGCAGAGTCTCAGTGGAGCCCAGCGTCGGCGCCATCATCTCCACAGAACAGGGGGATTGTGGGTAGAGAGAGAGGGGGTGTTTTACATCAACAAAGTTCTAAAGTCACACATCCTAAAGACTAGTGCCGTCCATTACAAGTGTTAATAATCATAATAAGAATAATATAAATAAATGCATTACTACAATGATCTGACGTCTTTTTTCCTTCTTATAAAAGAGGTACTGTAGATGACACAGTCAGAAGAACGATTACAATACAGGATCAAACAGAACAGAGTGGTGTCGGCTCAGGCCCAACAATATACACTTTCTTTACGTCTGTTTTTAACATCGATGCCGTTTCCGTCCTCCCGTCTCCTTTTCTCGGCCGACAGAGTCGTACGGTGAGTTTGAGACACAGATGAGGGTCGGAGGGGAGATTCACCACTCGTTCGCACATACGGATCAAAAAACTGAAGGAGTCCGGATACTGGTCACTGAGACCACACCGAGACTCAGACTCTCAGCAGCGTCACGTCAGTGAGTTTTCAATTTTCACAGCCGCTGCCTGACGGACTGAAGACCAGCAGCGTGGGTTTGATTCCGAGGTCGTTTTCTTTTCCACACAGTGACTTTAACAATGTGGTCAGACCGGACTGGGTGTAAACCGCTGCGAGTCCATCACTTTGACACAGGTTGTTTTAAATACAGAGCAAAGTCTCTTGCACCTAGAAACAATCGTCACTGTGTGGATAAAAATAATTAATCCTGTAAATGTGCAGGAAGCTGCAGACTTTTATTTTCTATAGCAATTTACTTCCTTTCCATTCATCAGCAAGAAAACAGACGTGGATCTGACGGGCAAATTAGAATGAACTCTGCACAAAGCCACTGGTCTGACCACACCTATAGAAAACGGATGTGTGGAAACACATCGCTCTGAAAACGAACTACGTCGTCGTGCACTGGTGAAGCAGCATCGTCATGGTCTGTCCCATCAGAGCTGAGAGAGTAAACCGCATTCACTGTGAACCGAGCCTTAACAGACACGCTGGCACCACCATCCACACGACAACAGTCATTGAATTCCTGTGAAATGGAAGCGCACAGTTCACAATTTTCTACTCCACAACATGAAGAGCTGATCGTCGGGGTCAGCAGCTGAACCGCCATGGCGTGCAGCACAAAACGATGCATGAAAACACGTTGCTCGGGAAACGAGACACTTTGTTTTACACCAGTGCAGAAAGGTGAAAACAGCTGCTCAGTCAGAGCCGGGCTCAGGTCCTGCCACAGCTGCTGCTGAATCCGTATGTGAGAACGAGGCGTCAGAGGTCTGACGGCGAAGCTGCAGAAGGAGGCAGGAACTCATCTCTGTGAGCACACACACACACAGACACACACACACATTTAAACCAGACCAAAGCGTTCTGTCTTCAGCCGTAAAAACTCCCACAAGCCATTGCTGTCAAACTGTGTTGGTACAAAGAAGGAAAAATAAACCAAACCCTTCCGTCTGCACCAGCGCCTCCAAATGTTGGTCACTTCAATAAAACAGTTTGGACTTTGCTTCGACAACCTCAGCCAGAATAAGGTTTAAAAACAGTGACAAAGGCCGCGAGAGAAGATTTCATCAGGACAAATCTCCCTACAAACATCATCAGAAACACAGAACCAATCAGCTCCTCGGACTGAAATGGACGAAATGGCTCATTACTCAAAAACAAGCATCATACGTCTTCACGCCTTCATGCAGACTCTCACAGCAGCTCTGCCCCGACAGTAAGTCTGTCCTAAAGTCACTACCACAGGACTCATCAGTCTTTAGGAGCTGGTCTTTGATCAACAGTCTTTCAGTCAGGTTTCAGCTCGGTCTCTGCAGTTGTGGGGCTGAGGGGCCCCGTCACCCCATTTCTCATCAGTGTTCCGGAGCGAGAAGGTTCAAGAACCTCCGTTTTACAGGGCAGCATGCAGCAGGGAGTAAGGCAGGTGTAGTGAAGTCCATGCAGTTGTTAAAACTACATCATGTCTGTCTACAGTCCATGTCTGCCCGCCCGTCTGCAGTCAGTCAGTCTGTGTGGGACAGTCGGACAGATCTACTGCCAGAGCCTTGTGGGAACGTCCGTGAAGGAGGCCTCGGCTCAGGAAAGGTCAGGAAAGATGTTGGAGATGTGTGAGCGACAGAGTGTATGTGAACGTCCTCCATTTTCAGTCCTCTCTGTGTGTGTGCAACATCCATTTTGTGTCGTCCCTCCTGCTATCAATGTATTTTCATGTCATGCAGGACCTGGACCAAGTCTACGCACCCTGTTCTTCACACACACTACAGCCACACATGGAAAATGAGGAAGAGGAGGGTGAGCAGGAGGAAGAGCTACGTTTTGGCACCTCCAGAAACCTTGGCATGTGATTAGCCCCCCCGCCCTCCCTCCCGCTCCGTTTCCCAACCACCCCCCCTCCCACCCACATCCCTTAGCTTATATGAAGGGGCCGCCGGGCATACCCAGGAAGTTGGGCGCACCCATGGCCATGGGAGGGGGCGCCGTCGAGCTGCTCCAGTGCACCTTCATGTGGTGCCTCAGGTTGGACTTGGACGAGAAGCGCTTGTCACACTGTTGGCAGGAGAACGGCTTCTCCTTGGTGTGGATGCGGCGGTGGCAGATGAGTTGTGTGGACACCCGGAAGGACTTGCCACAATCGGGGCACTGGTAGCGTTTGGGCTCAGTGTGGATCCGCCGGTGGTTCTTGAGGGACATCAGATTAGGGAACTCCTTCTGGCAAGAGTTGCAGAAGTAGGTCCCGGTCTTGTGACTGTTCTTGTGGTTGAGCAGGGAGCTAGCGTGGCGGTAAGACCGTCCACACTGGTCACAGACGTGGGACTTGATGACCTCACTGTTGTCCCCACGGCTGCGGGCTTTGGCCACGCTGCTGGGGTTGAGTCCTTGCTCTTGCATCAAGGTGAGGTCCAGGCCTGACCCCCAGCCCAGCTCCTGGGAGCCCCCTGGTCGGGGCTGCTGGGGTCTGGGCTGGCGGGGCTGTGGCGCCTGGCCGTGCGTGATCTCCATGTGGAGCCTAAAGCTGGCTTGTGTAGGAAAGGCTCGTTGGCAGGACCGGCAGGTCAGCTCCCGCTGCTTCTGGTGGACTCGTCGGTGGTTGTAGAGTTGGGAGGAAACACGGAAGGCCTTGCCGCAGTCATGGCAACGGTGGCGCCGTGTCTCCGAGTGGATACGGCGGTGGTTCTTCAGGGCAAGCAGGTTTGAGTAAGTCTTGAGGCACACAGCGCAGTGGTAGATGCCGACAGTGTGGGTGTTCTTGTGGTTGAGAAGGGAGCTGGCATGGCGGTAGGAGCGGCCGCATTGATCACATCTGTGCAGAGACAAACAGGGAAAAACAAGAGGAGGGGGAACAAGGGAATGGGGGGAGAGACAGAAGGAAAGAAAAAGGGAGATTAGTAAGAGTAGATGGTAATCTGTTTTCATTGTTCTAGCCAAGATGATCTCAAGTTGCTGGTTACCACTTTTTCTTTAGAATTACTGGAATATTATAACTACTCATCATCTAAGACGTTGCACATACAGGTATATGATCTGAAATCCGGCTTTAAGCTTTTAAAGAAGACTACTACAAAGTGGTGTACCATTTAAAGTTATGATTGCTAGACAGGTCATTGGGGAGAGGACTTCTGGGTGGGTGAGGAAGGGAGGAACATGGGAGAAACTATGGACAAACAACTGGGATTCATGTAGGGAACTGGGAGGTATCTGCCGCTCCCTGCACTGCACAAATGGACACAAGCTTCAAACAGCTTCTTTCACATCTGAAAACAATTTCAAAGACCTTCTATCACATCCTTCTTTTGGGTGATTCTGAATGTAGTGATGAAAATCAATCGAACATGCCCATAGAACCTCTACCATGTCAGACTGCAGTTGCTTGCAGGTACTGTGTTGTGGTAAAGAATCCTTAACTGATACAAATAATAACCTCAACACATGTGCAGTGCAGCTAGCTCCAAATACTTCCTAATCTTCCCTGTGATTTCAGTTTGCCAAGACATCAAAATTCAAGAGCCCCATCACATAACTGCAGTTTCTATTCTAACACAAACAAATCAAACTACAATCAAATTCATGACAGGAGTAAGGAACACACAACATCAATACTTTCAGTTTTGCTATTATGCTACACACAAAATACTACTACAATCAAATCTGTGACAAAGTGTGCTAAGAACACAAAGCATGAAAACAATACATCTAAACATGAAATGTTTGATTGCAGGTAGCCTACAAAACTGAGGTGTGTGGTATATGCTAACTGAAAGCAAACAGGGTTGACTTATCTGGTCTCTCCACTAATTCAATTTGTCCAAACTTCAGAAAAATCCGAATTCCGGCACGCGTATGGTCCCAAGGAAGCCGGATTGGAGATCATATACCTGTAATAGACATGTAGAGACCTAAATTTATCTTCACTATTTTTTTTCAACTTCGAAGAATCACAAACAACTGACGAGAACTCACGTGTACCGACACTCTTCGCCCTCTCCCGTGGGTGCAGTGGCCTTCCTCCTGACTTCCATGCCTACCTGGTTGTCCCCGCAGCGGTGCCTGGCCAGACCAGATCTCCCCTGGAAACTCTTCCCACAGGTGGGGCAGCCAAAGGGGGTAGCACCCTCCTCGTGGACCTTCTGGTGGTTGCGGAGGAACCTGGCCAGACGGAAGGCTTTCCCACACGTGTGGCAGATGTGCTTCTTCCGCTGCGTGTGGATGCGCATGTGGTTGCGTAGCGCCATGTAGTTGGTGTAGGGCTTGTCACAGAAGTTGCACCGGAAGTTGCCTGTCTTGTGGGTGTGCTTGTGATTCAGTAAGGAGCTTGCATGTTTGTAGGCGCAGCTGCACAGGTCACAGGCGTAGGGTCTCTCATCAGAGTCCATGTCTACAGAGCTTCTCTCCATGCTGATGTTGGTGGAGCTGTTGGTGGAGGAGGACGAAGGCAGGTGCTGGGCTGGGCAGTCGTGGGCTGCAAGCTCATCAGCCGTGGCAAAGCCTTCGCAGCAGCCATCACACTCAAAATCCATCTGGGCCCCAGGGCCCTGCGGGCCTTTGCAAAGGCCAGCTGTAGTGTGGGTGGCTAGCTGCCTCTGAGTGCGGAAGCCCTTGCCACACTCTTGGCAGTTGTGCTTCTTCTGGGCGAAGTGGAGACGCAGGTGGTTTTTCATTGCCAACCTGTTGGGGTATGTAGAGTTGCAAACATTGCAGTGGTACTCCCCGATTTTGTGAAGGTTCTTGTGATTGGCTAGGCTGCCTGCATGTCGGTATGTCTTTCCACATTCTTCACAGGCAAAAGGCCGCCGTCCGCTTTCAGCTGGGTCAAACTTCTGAGGCCTGGAGGTTCCAGCTGAAGAGTAGGGTTTTTTGAAACTTTGATGGCTGTATTTGACACCCATTACCTGGCCCTTTGATGACTCTCCTCTCATAGTCTGCATTTGAGGTGGGCCAGGCTGCTGGAAGCGGGAACCGTTTGGGCCGGTCCGAACAAGACCTTTGGCCCGATGCTCCTCGTGGAGACGGAGGTGGTTGATCAGCTGCTTTTGGATCTTGAAAGCCTTGCCACATTCTTCACACTTGTGCCTGTAGCAGGAATGGGCAAAGACGAAGAAAACACAATAGAGTCTCTATAAATAGATGAAATTAATACTACAACCAATATCAGGGCAGCATTGGTATTGAAACATCACCCTAGGTAGAGGGTGTTATTTTAAGCATTGTGGCCCACAAGTCAAATTCCTAATAAGGCTGGCAGTCTGGGTACAGTGTTGTTATGATCAACTTAAGTGCAACAGTTTAGTCAGAAATTGACTCACTGCAGTTAAAATCAGAATGTCTAAAGTGGCAAACATTCCAACAAATACATGATGCTAAATCTCATCAGCTATCAGCCTCAACAACAGAAACCACAAATCAACAATTACGAATTTGTAGCATTGACTGTGAGGAAATCAAGTTCACTCAACGCAGATTCAGCTGAAACCTTAAACCTTTGTCTTTTAACATAAACTTTACCAGCTGAGCTAACTACAAAGTCATACAGCAGTTGTGCTTTGTAATGTTGCCTACAACAGTAAATGAACGTTTATCAAAATTTCAAAAAAAAAAAAATTTCTGAATTTAAATTTTGTTCAAATCACAGCTAAGATTTATGTTTTCAAGATAGAATTCTTTTACTCATTTGCTTTCCATTTGTAAAACAAGAGAGATGTGGCCAAAACATTTTTACCCTCATGCAAAACTCAACTAAACATTTCTTTAAACGTGTAAAATGTAGCATTACCTTTGAACTGTGTGACATCTGCACAAATAACAAAAAATGGACTGAATTGGGGACCTACCTCTTCAGGTCAAAGTGGGTCCTTTGGTGATTCTTGAGAGCTAGCAGATTGTAGTAGCGTTTCTGGCACACCAAGCAGCGAAAAACACCAGTCTTATGGGACTTCTTGTGGTTAAGGAGAGAGCAAGGGTGTCTGTATCCTCGTCCACATTGGTCACACTTGTGGGGCTTGTCACTTTGGTCAACCATAGGCCTACGTCCATCACCGCCAACATCACGGCTCCCTCCGGCAACCCCACCACCAACGCCATCTCCTCCAGACATCCCTTTGGCTCCATTCAGGCCCTGTTTGCTCAGTGAGCTGGCGCGATTCTTACCAGGGCACAGGTGAGTGATGAGGTGGTGGCGGTCAGCAAAAAACATGCCACAGTCAACACAAATGTGGTTGCGTCCATCCATCTTGTCACTGCCATTTGCTGAGCTGCCTCCAATACCCTGCTGCTGGCCATCTGGCCTTTGGGGGCCATGGACTAACTGGTGATTCAGGAGGTCCTGCTTCCTGGAGAAGCTCTGGCCACAGGTGGAGCAGATCATTCTCCAATCCTGCTCCAGGTTGGAAGGTCCGGGTCCTGTTGGGTTATTGGCATGGCTACGCAGGTGGCTCCTAAGAGCTCTGAGGCTGGCATAGTGGTTGCCGCACACTGAGCACTGATACACTTCTCCATCATCCTCGTCATCTTTGTCATTGTTCCCCATTCTCTTGCCTCCGCTCTGGGAGTACTGACGTTGGCTGCCGCCTTCTTTCAGGCTGCTGGAGCTTCCAGCAGACAGCGAGGTTCCACTGGAGCTGTGGTAGTTCATGTTCCCCATAAAACCATTGGACATGTTGCTCTGCTGCTGCTGTGACTGCTGCTGCTGGCCATGGCGGGGACACATGTGTGACTTGATGCCAGACACGTCTCCATACATCTCACCGCAGTCAGCACACACATGTCTGTCGGCCTGACGGTGAGCAGAGTTGCTTTGAGAAAGGGAGCTTCCATCAAAGCGATCATGGAACTCAAGAGAGTCCAACCCACTGCTGTGACCACCATCTGGTACAAAGTGGGCAGCATCACCAAGATTCCCTGGTAGTGAGATTGGAGTGGTGGCACCACTGCCTTCCTGAACGTAGCTCTGCTGGGAGTCCAGAGTTAGTGGCTCTGGAGATAGCCAGTCATTGCTGTCGTTATTAATAGGCTGGTTGGAGGGGCGTCCCTTGTGGCTTCGTAGGTGACTGTGTAGTGCTGCCAGGTGAGGGTACTGCTTACAGCAGATGGTGCACTGGTAGTGGCCTGTCTGATGGCAGCGTTTGTGGTTGACCAGACTTCCTGCATGCCGGTAGCTTTTCCCACACTCCCCACATTTAAAGCGCCGCTCTCCATCATCAGGAGAATTGGCCTGGGGCACACGGCCCCCAGAGGGAGAAGACACAGAGCCCTGTGATCCAGAACTTAGGGTGTCTGAGTTCAGGATGGAGCTGTCCTGGCCATGGGATGCAGGATGGGGGTCATGGGTTAGATAGTGGACTTTCAAAGTCTCCAGATCAGGATGTCCAGCCCCACAGTATGCACATGTGTAGATGGGATTGTTGACTGGAGGGCCCATTATGGGGTCATAGGGACCTCTCTTCTCACTGGGCAGGGGTGGCAGGGGTAGAGGGTCCCCCAGGGCCGGGGTGTACGCTGGGGATCGAACTGCACTCAGATTGTGAGGCATGATCCCTGGAAAACTGCGTGGCAAACCGAGGGAGGGCGAGGCTGTGTTGTGCAGTAGGATGTGCTCCTGGAAGTCTGCCTTATTTGGCAGCGCTACCTGGCACAGGTGGCAGAAACAGGAGGCTGTATCGTCACTCTGGGATGACTGAGTGCCACTGCTGCGCTCCGAATCATGGAGGCTGCTGCTGCTACTGCTGCTGCTCACCATGGATGCCCCGGGAGTCTTGAACTTCGAGTGAGTTCTCTCGTGGTTGTTTAGGGCAGCCAGATTGCTAAATTGTTTGAAACACACAGAGCACTTAAAAGTTCCTTGTTGGTGACACTTCTTGTGGTTCACCAGACTACCGTGATGCCGGTAGGTTCTGTCGCACTGATCACACTTGAATGGTCTGTCCCAAGCGTCGTCTGATTCAGGGGAGCCTTTTTTTCCGTGGTCGTCTGTCTCGTGGCTTTGCAGGACACTATGTCCCATGCCACTATTATTCAAATGGGAGCGCCCAAACCCGTCTGAGAGGTCCTGGGCGAGACCGTAGTCCCTCTCGTCGTGGCCTGCTTCTTCAGCTACTTCTTCGCTCTCTTCTTCTGTGTGTGCACTACTGGGGGACAATGTATGGATACGTAAGTGGTTCTTCAAAGCTACAGCATTGGGCAGGGTACGGGTACAAACAGGACACTGGAATGAACCCACTTCGTGAGATTTTTTATGGTTAGCTAGGCTGGCTGCGTGCTTGTAAATTCGGCCACACTGTTCACACTCAAAACGTCCGGTCTCTTCTTGCTGATAATGTGCTTTCATATGCTCTAGAAGACTTGGAGTACTCGGGCAAACCATATCACACTCTTTACAGGGGAAACCCTTGGCACGACTCATATCATGCATTGCCATAGTACTCTACAGCGAATTGGTTGGAGAAAATCACGGTTCACAACACAGCAATGAACAGTGATGTTAGGGAGTTGGGGGAGGAAACAGCAGGGCTTAGCTCTTCAGCTGAGGGCAGGGTTGGCGGCCATTTTCTCCCCAAGAGCCAAGTCTAGCCAATCGGGGCCCACCCTCGGAGGTGGCGGCCCTGCGGGGGTCACACCAGCCAATGAGGTATCACTGCAGAGACAAGAGAAAGAAAAAAGTAGAGGGTTACTTTAGAAGCAACACAAGTCCTGTTTTAGCTTTACAACGCCCCCTTTACAAATTCAAACAATGTATTTGAACCATGATCTGTCAGAAAACAAAATCACAAGGTGCAAACTCATGTTCATCTGAGTACGAAACGGTTTCTAAGCATTTTACCAGACCACAATCCTACAATACTCTCTGATATGAAAGATTATCCAGCAACCATCTTGATAACTGACTGATGCTTTATGTTATTTATCAGCTCACAATAATTTAGTGGTGCCAGCTTCTAAAATGTGTTTTTTTTTCTTGTGTGTCCTCCGAAGTCAAATATCTGTCAAAATCAAATTTGACTGTTGGCTGGAATAAACATGTGTAAACATGTGTAAACAAACATGTGTACAATCAATGTGAAGCTGCAATCTCAGCAAACTTCACTGAAACTTCACTGATCACTGAATGAATCGATGACTAACCCATAAATTGAAAATGTAATATCTGATGGAAATGATCAATAACTGTGATCCTAATTAAATCTCACAGTGCAACACATCTGTCAATTTCTACTCGTTAATTTAAGCCTTTGTTTTGGACCATGATACCGAACAATGTGTGATTGTTGGTGGGGGATGATTAATGATTGATTATTTAATTTACTGAATTGTGACACTTAAAATAAAAACCTAACTGATAAATCTGCCGGATGATAGTGTCGGTTGATGAATACATCAGTATTTGTGTTTGTTTGGGATTGTGGGAGGAAGCCGGAGGACCCGGAGAAAACCCGCGCAGGCACAGGGAGAACATGTGAACTCCACACTGAAGAGCTCAGACCGGGGTTCGAACCCGGAGCCCTCATGTTGCTAGTATTACCACAGTACTTTAGCTTAGTGCGGCAAAGTTTGCAGACACCGTCCGTCCTGTGGACGTGTTTAGAACTGCTGCCATGAAAACCTGAATGCATCCACACGCTGTTAGTCCAGATGGAGCTGGATGGACTGGTTGGTTGCCGGTTAATGTTTTTTCTCCGCCTCTCGCCTCGTTAGCATAGTTAGCTCGCTCGCTGGTTCTGTTACACTGTGTTTTGCTATGACTGTTAGTGAACAGCGCCGCCTTGTGGTTAAATCCTGTATGACAGCCAGTAACTGGAGGATTCACTGCAGGGTATTACAATAAATAAATAAATAAATAAATCGATGTTTGGAAATTTAATAATCGCTTCATAATCGTCTATAATTGTGATTAATCAATAACAGAATTTTTTCACCCCCCTAATGTATTGCACAATATATTTTTATAATATATCTCAAATATAAGAAGGCAGAATCAGATGTTCATTCATCCATCACAAGTCTTCAAAGGTTTTGTTTTGTCCAACCACTGAGTCAGAACCCAGAATATTCCATTTACTGTGAAACAATTCATCAGTTATCAATCTCAGCTCTAATTTTAACATCCCAGGACTAGAAGATGTGTCTGATACGAGCCGATCAGATTACGAAGCCTCCGTTTCCTTTGGATCTTAAACTAGCTGCCGTGGCTGCAGCCGTGCACCGTTCACACCTGACAGCACTCTGCAGCAGGACACACCTTTGTTTAACGTGTAAAGAGGCAGAAGCCCACCGTGTGTTCCCCGCTGCCTCAGAAAACCACTGCCCAAGTCTGTAAACCACCGTATCTACAGACTTGTCATTTACAATAATAAACTGAACGTCTGGTTTTTTACTACTGCTGGAATATTCTATCAGGTATTCATTCTGCACCGTGTTATAATTAGAGCCACACTAAGTTCATGTGATGCAGGTAAATTCTGTAGAAAAACGTATTTGTCGTTCTCAAAGGCAAGTTACTGCAAACAGAATCATTTGGAATCAGGACTGAAACTCAGGTATCGATATCCAGCCCTGATCATTAATCAATAGACAGAAGAGTCCAGCTGTCCGAGTGTGTCTGAGGCTGCTGATGGTCTAATATGAACAACCAACACAAGAACAGGAGGATTTATCAAGGAAAGACTCACCATTCAGTACACACATATTTAATACAGCAGTACACACTCACACACACACACAGACAGACACACACACACAGACACACACACACACACAGACACACACACACAGACACACACACACACACAGACACAAAGACAGACACACACACACAGACAGACACACACACACACAGTCAGTAATCAGATCAGCGGTTCCTTAAAGAGCAGAGTGATTAAAGTGAGCCGATGCCTGTGACAGTGTTAACAATCCGTAATCTGTAACGGATTACACCGACATGTTAATCTGCTCTACCACATGAACACACACACGTGTCACTTCCTGTTCAGTCTCACCTGCAGAGAAAAGTTTCCCTGAGCGATTCATGTTCAGTCCATAATCAGTGACAACCTAACGACCGGTCGGAGGTACACACACCAAATGACGGAGTCCGTAACGTCTTCACCTCTCTGCTTCATTCAGACACGACGGGAGATCTGAAAACTTATTTTGCCGTTGAATCCTTAATTAATGACGACGGTGAGCACGAGGGACCGTCGTCCCACTTCATTTAACGTTTTCAGGAACAGGGCTCTGCTGCCTGCGCACACGCTGCATGTAACGAGTTTTACTGGATATTCGTTTGTTCATCCATGAAAGTGATCGCTCTGAGGATCTCTGAGCTGAAAGCAGAGATTCTTCACGATCTTTCACGAAACCGATTTTCTCTGAGCACAAGAGGTGAAAACAGAAAATGAATTTATTACAGTAACTAACAACCATTTTCAGCTACATGTAAAAAATGTAAGAAGGTTTGGACATTAGCGTCAGATTAACTCACAGTGGTGCAGGTGTGAAGGGAGAGGAGAGAAGAAGAATGACAGGAACAAAGCAGGTATGTAAAGGTGGATGAACACAGAGGGGGAGACAGAGGGAGGAGCTGGAGGGCGGTGGGGGAGGGGTGGTCTGTCCTCCGCTTTGGACTGAGGGATGAAGAAAGGGAAAAATCGGAGAGCACAGGAAAATAAAGGTGTGGAGGAGGAGATCCGGACGAGCTGTGGTCTGACAGGTGGATAAGACCACCGTCTGTGACTGATGAAATAACGTCTCATCACACACACCTGAAAACATCCATTACTGCTGAAACTCTGCAGACAGTCTGAGCTCAGTTTTTCATTTGACTCCTTTTCAGCAGCTTTGAATCTCTTTCTCAGAGACACACGATCGAGTGTGATTTTCCAAATCTATCTAAAATACAGTAAGAACACCAAACACAGGTAAAAGCTAACACCCTGAGTGAGAGCGACGGTCTCCAGATTCTTCAGGACCGACTGACACCTGCAGCACAGCCTTTGATTTTCCTCCGTGATCCAGCTGCACACTGCAGATGTTACCTGTGTGTCCACAGAGCAGTGCGAGACGAGTTACAGTCTGAACGGAAGTCCTCTCATTTCAACATCTGGCACTGAGTCTTTAACTCTGCTGGTAAAATGACTGAAGGGATTAATCGATAAGCAGTTTCCCTTCATTTTCTCCTCTAATCGTTTGATTGATCGTTTCAGTTCTCAGTCATTCGGATATTTGAGAGTTAAAACATGTGGTTCTTAAAAACAGCGACCCAGATCTGATCATCAGAAAATGAATTATCGTCTCAGTGCCTTTAAAACTGCAGCAAGAATCAAATGTATTCATTATTAGTATTATTATTGATTAGCAACTATGTGACGATCAAATAATAGTTTTAGTTGTTTGACAAGATAAAATGTGAAATGTGAGGATTTGCTGCTTTTCTTTGTTGCTCATGATCTTTAACTGAATTTCTTTGGCTTTGGTTTTATTCCAGTAATAAAACGAGATGTGTGAAGACGCCACTTGTGGCTGAGGGAAACTGCAACAGGACGTTTTATAGACAGAACCATCAATGAAAACGATCGGCAGATCAACAGAAAGAAGAGAAAGAACATCGTCTGACGACTGTCCCTGCACATCCAAAGGACACACACTTACAAAGTGTGAACCAGCACACACACAGCCCTGACACACCGTGAACCACACCGTGGCTTCAGAGGAGCAGGAAGTCCTGGATCCACCTTCAAGGAAACACAGCTGACACTGGAGCCTGCTCAAGGAAGCCTGGAACTCCAGGCTAACAGAATTACCTAACAATCTCTGACAGCCTCTTTAATGGTCCCTGAAACTTCTTCAAGGACTCCTGGAACCTCCTCAAGGGCCTTAAATTAACTTCATTTTATGTTGTATTATATACTAAAGGGCTCTTAAACTGGGTTTGTGCATGGACTAAGGGTTTTCAGGGTAAAACCTGTTAAAACCACCTCAGAATGATCCAGAACATGGACTTAGCTGAACAACAATCACTGGATTCCTACAGCCACAGGTTCGATTTCCACCATCACCAGTGTCACTGTGAACCACAACCACAGGTGACAGCTGTGTTCATTATCAATGAATCTGCTGAAATGTCAGAGTATACTGAAGAATAGCTTTGGTAACATCAGCTCCAACCATGTATTCACTGTCACCACGTACAACAAAGAAAAACATTCAGTCTCCACAGTTACGAAGCTGAAATCAGCCCAAACTAAAATGACTGATTTTCAAAATAGTTGCATATTAATCTTCAGCTGAAAGACTAACGATTAAACACTGAATGAACATGCTTAGTTTCAGTGGTGAGTCCGATCAGTAAGAGTGAAAAGCAGCTGAGACTCAGCAGAGTTCAGGTCGGAGGAAACAGGGAGGAGGTGCAGAGTTCAGCCAGATGTTTGATGCGAGGCCGTGAAGACAGTAAAGAGTGTCCAAGCAGTACGGACAGACGTGAGACAAGAAGGACATTAAATGTGTCTGTAAATGTTCATTAATGAACCCGTCAGTAAACGTTACTGTGAGACAGAGCAAACGTCTTCAGATGGTTTGAGAGACGGTGTTTGATATTTCCAGTCTTTCAGTAATCAAAGCAGCTGCTGCTTATGTTTCTGTTGACGAAGGTTTTAGTCCCTGTGCTCTTAGAAAGCCGGGACATAGAGACGTGGTTTCCTCCTCCCTCACTGTTCACCTGCTCCGTGTTTCCTCACGTTGATCTCACCTCCTTCTTTTAGCTCTAGTACGAAGTATATATGTATGTTTTATATAAAATAATAATAAAACACAGTATAATTAAAGACAAGACTTATTTGTTCTATTTACATTATTTTTCACAGTACAACTGGTTTGTATTTATACATAAAATATATTTATTATACACTGCACTGTATCTGTATCGTCAGAAAACAGCACCTACAGCTGCAATGATCGCTGGATTCATTGATTAGCTGATCGACATTTTGATAATGGGATAATTGTTTGATTGATTTGTTTAAATTAGCCAGCAGATTAAAAATAACTGTTAGCTGCAGTCCTGAAGCAGTAAGAGCTTTATGACTTTGACTGGACTGTTAGTGTACAGACTGTTGTGTACAGACTGTTGTGTACAGACTGTTAGTGTATAGACTGTTGTGTATATTTATTCTGCACATCCTCTCCTGTTCATACTCCAGCTCCTCCTTGGTTCATGCTGTGTCAGTGATAAATTTCCCTCCTGGGATCAATAACAAGTGCAGAGATACATGATCAGTAATAATGTGGTTCAGATTGTACAGAAGAAGCCTCTCATTCACAAACAGGTCTGAATCAGCCTCTCATCAGCAGCCAATCACCATGCTTTCACTCTTTCCGTCCAACTTTCCTCTGCCTCGTCTGAGCTCCGGGTCCTGATCATGTAAACAAACCGAGTCCGGCCGATTAAACGGCGCCTTCTTCTCAGACACCCGCCGCCTGCAGCTGCTCATGGTCCACGCGTTAGCTTAGGTTCCCCGGGTTAAAGCCTGCTGCCCCCCGAGCAGAGGCAGCCCGGGTCTGTCCACACCGAAAGACAGACCCCCGGCTTCATCTGTTCTCCCGCCGCCGTTAATTCTCCACATTTTATTCCATATCTGCAAAGTAAATTTACCGCCGGAGGTGAGCGGTGGATCGGGCACAGCCGCAGCAGGGCTCCCTGACCTTGACCCGTCTCCTCTTGGTCGGGTTCAGCCCCAGCACGAATTTATCGGGACAAAGCGGGGAATCTCCACCGCCGACACACGGCCGACATTTCCTTCAGCCGACTCCCCCATTTAACCGGGGGAGTAACGCCCGAACCCGCCGCGGAGGAGAGCTGAGGGGGGTGGGGGTGGCTGACTGTGGAAAACCGTCTAGTTTTATCCAAGTATATCCGACATGATGCTCCCAGCAGAGCGGGCAACACCTACAGCCATCAGCCCACTTTCACTCAGAGCCCGTCTCCATCGGAAAATGGCTTTCAAGCAGCGAGCCATTTTCCCCCATGCTAAAGGGCTAGCCTCGCTTTCTTACCCCCACAAACACAGCCTGCAAGCGCGCCGGCTCCAGGCGAGGGCTGAACAGGCTCCAGTTACCGAAAACACGATGGGAAATAAAAAATGAAGGCAACCGGGACCATTTCAGTCCTTTTTATGAAAATGCATTTTGTGCATAAGAGGTGAAAGCAGGCAGACGAACTGCGAGCTAACGCTAGCATTATCGCCTGGCTGGTTAGCAGCCCCCCCCACCCCCCCCCCCCGCGTCGAGAGAAAGGGGGTAAAACGGAAGTTCAAAAAGCAAAATGACAAACAAAACACACAAACGACACAAACGCGAAGCTACGCGGATGGAAGAGTCTGCGAGGTTCATTTTTACGTGACAGAAACTCACGCTGCCCTGAAAGAAGACTGTGGCCGCTGCAGGAGCTCGCGGAGGTTAGCGCTGCAGCTAGCCCTAGCATACCGAGGCTAGCCCGGAGCTACACAAAGATCTCGACAAACACACGGCGGCCCCCGCTCACGGAAAACCTCGTTTTTCTGCCGTTTTACGCTCCACACTTACCCCCCAGTTGGCCTCTGTGCCCACGAGGTGAACGATGCACGGCGTGGAGATGCAAAATGTGCAAGTTTCACGATTTAGGCATGGTTATTTCTCCTCCTGCTGCTCAACCACCGACTTTTGGTTCTTGGGTCTTTCCCCACCGCCGCTTCAACAGCATACTTCCTGCCGCTGCCGCTGCTAGCCGAGCGGCGCCGGAGCGGAGCGCACACGGCAACGCGTCATCATGCGCAGAATAAAATTTCAGCAGCGGCAGAAGCTCCCGGTCTGCGCGTCTCAGTCCGGGTCGCAGGCTCTCCGGGAGGCGCACGGCTCAGCTCATGTCTCCCGGAGCTCAGTCCTGTCTATTGTGTCCATTTTGATGCAGATCCGAGACGCGGACTTGGTGCAGCTCGGCCCGTCAGCCGCTGGGAATAGTCGAGCCGAGCCGCGCCGAGCCGCGCCAGGCTGCTGCTGGAAGATCATCGGGCAAATGACACTCCGAGGTCATTTTATCTGATCATCAGCTCGCAGGCTGCAGACGGAGACGTGTTTCACGGTCATTATCAATTCATCTTTTTTACTGATTCATTTTCCTGCAGTGAAAACAAATCATTAACCACCCCCCTCACACACACACACACACACACACACACCTGTTCATTCACCAGATTCATCCCTTCCCACTCACTTTATGATTTTCACCCTTTCACTCTGCTATGCTGTGCTCAGGTGTGTGTAGACAGGTGTGTGTAGACAGGTGTGTCCTCTGAAACACTGACTCCTGCTGTGGGCAGAGAAACGTCTAACACATCAGAGTTCCTGTCAGAGAGTGCTGTGTGTTAAGCTTATGATTATTATTATTATTTTACAGTTTACTAATATTTTTTATTTTCTTTCACACTAAATGAATGAGACCAGTACATTTCAACCTGTTTATTAGCTCAGAATCCCACTGTTCAAATGTAAGAGGAGATCATGAGACGCTCAGTGACATTTGTCTGAACGCCCCGTGCCGTTCACCTGAACATCACTGAAAATCACATGTGGCTTTCATAGTTTCTTTCCAAAACCTCAGAGGCGTTGATTTTATTTCTGAACATTTTGGGTTTAATGATGTGAATCACAGAGTAAAGACACACAGTTATTTACACTGAAGTGTGTTTCATTCAACTTAAAGAGCATCATGAGATCAATAAACACATTGATCTGTTGAGAGTTTGAGTATCAGTGAACACATCAGTCTTCCTGTGTGATGATTCTCCTGAAATAAACTCTGTGGGCAGAGAAGTGTATTCCAGACTGACTCGGTCCCATTTACTATACTTTTAAAAACATCACGTTCTATCCTATCATTCTGTGAGTGTGTATTCTTTACACACACTCACAGGAGTGTGTATTCTTTACACACACTCACAGGAACAGGTTTAAATTCGCTCACTTTTAAACGGATGTTTGTCTTTGTTGTGGTTTGCGTTCATTTTATTTCTGTTCTCCTTAAGTATTTTCCCACGGCCTAAACTACATGTGAGAAATCGCTGCTTCGTCCTGCACTACATGCCCCAGAATTCCCTCGTCAGTAGTGACGTCATATTTCCTCGCCTTAATTCAACCCTGTTCCCTCTTTGTATCGCTGGCGTCGGAATCGCGTTAATTGAGATTTAGTTGTGGTTTTTTCCGCAGGTTCACGGAAACAGAATGGGTCCTATAGAGGTAAAGTTGGTGTGTGTGTAAACCTGTTGGTTCTGACCTGAAACTGAGAAACTCCCTGATGTTTTAGACTAAAATCGACTCGAAGCTCTTTGCGTTTTGGCGCTTTGTGTTGTGCTGTTGTCTGAAATGTGGCTCCTGACGATAATGTCTGAAGCAGCCGTGTTATATTTGTGTTATATCTCATTAGCGGCCTTATGATAAGTGAATGAGCGCCGTGTGTTTGTGTGGTTTGGATCTTTTTGTTATCTGAGCTCACCTTTAGAGGAGCAGACGGACTTCAACCAAACTCCCTTCAGATTTTTGCTGAATCTGCATTTTCTTACGTCTTAGTAAAAATCCAAAGGGGTTTAACAGCGAGTCGTGTTGAGGAGAATCTGCGGGTTAATTCGGGTTAGAGCTGAGCTTGAATCAAAGCCAATCACGTAGAACAGTTAAAGTAATAAGAAATGTATTCTGAATGAAGAAGCACACAGGTGTGTTGTGGTGTGTGAGGAGCTTCATGGAGGTCACACCAAAATATCCCCTTTTATTGGTGTTTGACCTTAAATGAGTCAAACATGGCGTCACTGTTATACAGTTTAGTTTCCAACAGATTAAAACCAGTTCTCCTTTTTGGACCCGGAGCACAGACTGTGGCTCAGGTTGATTGGCCTACCTGATGTGTTATCAGATTTTTAAATTCCCATATGACTCACTATTGATCAGGCTCTATCATTTATTCATCATTTATTGGCTGTGACTGTGTGGTATGAGCATGTTGACGAATGTCCTGCTGTCCCTGCTTCACACAGACAATCTGATGATTTTTTTCAATCCATTGATTATTTTTTGAATAAACTGATTAGTTCTTGATTAGATGCTTTTTCTCAGACTCAGCTGAAGATGTTGTTAATAAAGTTCATCTGTATCTTTGGGGCCTTCATGTTCAGTAAATGTCCTGGTCACAGTCCCTTTGCTTTTCTCTGCAGCTCCTCCACATGTCGGTTTTCTCTCAGAGTTTTTCTCCCTGCGGTCGATTCCTGGCGGCTGGAAACATCTACGGAGAGATCGCGCTGTTCAGGTGAGACGGCACCGAAGCACCTGCCTCAGCTCATTAGAACGTGCTGATCCACGTCATGCTGTAATGACGCGTAATTAATGATCACTATGTTGAACTGTTGCAGCCTGTCTGCGGCTCTGAGTCCAGATGCCACCGGACAGAGTCAGAAACCAGTCCTGACCTTCACTGGTGAGTCTTTGATCCACCTAAATCAAATGAACTGCTTCTTCTACAACATACATGTTACACACACACACACACACACTGTAAATACACACATGTAGATTTAGTTGAATTAGGTCAGAGGAGAATATGTTTTTAAAGAAGATCCTGTTTAACGTGTGGTTTGGTTTTTTTTATTTCATTAATCTGGGACCTGAATGTGAAAAGGTTTTCATCTTTGTTAAAAACCACGAACTGAACTTCTCCTTGTTGAGTCACAGAGGAACATTTGTGAAGGAACCGAAAATAAAAATCAAGTTAAACTTGAGTTCTGTTACTGAGTCACAGTCTTAACGGAGCTTTGTGTCGGTCTCTTGTCCTCCAGCTCACGAAGGTCCGGTCTTCTCTCTCCTGTCTACGGACTGTCACCTCCTGAGTGCAGGAAACGGAGAGGTCAGCGCCTGGAGCTGGACCGAACTCATCAAGAAGGTAGTCTCCGCTTTAAAGGACCAGTTCGTGGTTTTTCAGTCTGTCTAAAAACAGTCAGGTCCACGTGAGCTGTGCTGATTCGTCCTGTTCAAACTACAAACCTCCGTTTAAATGACAGTGAGACGTTTATCTGAAGTTCATACGAGGAAAGTTAATCAGATCAAACCCACAACACGTACACAACATGTACACAACATGTACACAACATGTACACAACACGTACACAACATGTACACAACAGCAAACACAGACCTGCTGTTCTGAGACAGCCTCGAAAAACTGAACCACTCCTTTAACTTTAAACGAAGCACTTCTCCCGAGGTGGATGGAAGGTGGACGTGTCTCATATCTAACTTTGTGTTTCCTCAGAACGTCAAACCTCTGTGGACAAAAAGACCCAACTACAAGTGAGAACCCGCCCCCACCACGTTTTTATTGTCTGTCCCTCAGCACTGCCCTGCTGACAGTCTGTCTCCCCGCTCAGGTCCAGTCTGGAGATCCCAGAGATCAACTCCATGGTCATCAACCCCAGAGTGAGCGCGCACACACACACCGACACACTCACCTGATCTGCGGCTGCAGCCAAACGCCATCTTTATCATCCACGAACCGTCAGAATGTCGTTACAGTTTCCACGACGACGTCTTCAGGAACAAATATCTGAGTCTTTGGCTCCAAAAACGAGTAAACCCTTAATTTGCTGATATAAAAAGTCACAGGTGAATCGAGTGTGACGCACAGTTCCACCTGAAACTGACCCTGGAGCTCCTTTAAACCTTCCTGTGTGTCAGGACGCAGAGTGTTCAGCACGACTTCATGTTATGACTGTTATGATTCTGTCGCTCTGGTTTAGGCCTCTGAACTGTTGTTGCTGTGGGATTAATGCTGTGCCTCTGACCCCGGTGGTGGTCCTGGACTGTGGGGTTCAGTAGAAACCACTGAGCAGGCAGCCGATGATTCACGTGTTTCTCCGTTCCTGTGTGTCAGGATAACAGTCTGGTGGTCGGAGGAGGAGACAACAACATCCACATCCTGGACCTGGAACACGGAGTCTTCAAGGTCTGTCAGGTTTATCTGAAGAGTTCGACCTCTGCTCCCGGTAATCCTGGGATTTAGTGTTTGTCTTTGTCCTGGACAGCAAACATTTAGAGTCATCATCAGGCCCCCACCACGTCAGGATATAACAGGATTTAACTTCCTGCTGCTGCTCGACACAAACTCATTCCTTTTTAATCAGAAACAATTTAATCGTGTTTTCAGCGTGTTTCAGTCATGGTACGTTGTCGCTGACCTGAGGCCAGTGTCAGTCCTGACCTTTCTGACCTTTCTGTCCTCAGGCGGTCCTGCAGGGTCACTCGGACTACGTCCACTGTGTGACAGTGAGGGAGAGGGAGGCAGAGATCCTGTCGGGGGGGGAGGACGGAGCTGTGAGGATCTGGGGTGAGTGACGGAGGACGTGTCTTCTATCAGAAAACAGCAGTGCATTTAAAACACTGATGCTTGTGTCCTGTCCATCAGACAGCAGGACGGCTCAGTCTGTCCACTGCATCGAGGTCTACAAGTACGAGGTGAGACGGCTGAAGACGCTGCCGGTGTGTGTGTGTGCGTGCACGTGTTTGTGTGTGCGTGTTGTTTCGTGTCTTTCACAAGAACGAGAACTGAGCTCTGCGTGTCGGTCCTCAGGTGTGTGCGCGGCCTCAGTACGGTAAATGGATCAGCTGTTTGACCACCGACTCTGACTGGATGGTAAGAAAACACACGATGCATTCAAGTCCTCCTGGAAAAAAAGACGCTATGGTGAACTTTTCTTCTGATTTTAGTTTTTTCTTCCACTGTGTGTTTGAGCTGATCACTAAATTAATGGAGAGACAGAAAGTTATCCCGAGTGTGTCTCTTCCTCCTCTCTGTCTCTGACCCGTGTCCTTCCTCGTCTCCTGCAGCTGTGCGGTGGAGGTCCGTCTCTGTCCCTGTGGCACCTCCGCTCTCTGTCTCCCACCTCCACCTTCCCGCTGACAGGCTGCCAGAGACAGGCTGCCTTCTACCAGGACATGGTGAGAAACATCTTCCTGTTTCCTGATGTCACTTTAAAATGTCTGCTCTGCTCACACTTTACGTTGGTGTGAATCAGGTCTTTAGTTTGGGTGGTGGAGCTTCATCGGGCATCATCACATCCTTATGTTAAACCAAAAAGAGGAACTGCAGGAGAGTTTACAATAAGATGTAAGACAAACAACAGACAATTAATTATGAAGTTCACAAATGTACTGACATTAATGTCACATCTGTAACAGATGTGACACGTGAAAGGTTTCACCGAACTTTATTAAAACTGTTCTTTACATATGTTGGTGTGTTTACGAGATATGGGCTGGTCTCTGTCGTAGATCCTGGCGGTGGGTGAAGGTCCGTTTGTGTCTCACTGTCTGCTGGGGGGAGAGGTCAAAGCTCAGATCCCCTGTTCTCCACAGAGCCTCAACACGCTGCAGCTCAACGCCAACAGCACAGAGCACCGGGTGAGACCCTGAACGCAGCACCAGCACCACTGCATAAAAACATACGGGTACTCGTCGTCACTGTGAACATTTCTGCTGTCATCAGTGGAGCTCAGCTGAATCCGATTCCTCTTCTTGGGTCGAATTATTCTTTGTTTCCTCCAAAGTAAAATACACAAAGAAAATCAGCTCTTCTCACCACGTCACCAGGAGCCACAACTATTATTCATTTATTTCATCCTCACACTCATCACGTTGACACTGTGGAGATGAATTTGGTGTCTGTGAATTACAGGTGAAGCACTGAAGTAAACGCATGTTGTTTTTTTTAACCTGGATTTAATTCACTTTTTATAGTGTTGGTCTGAGGAGCGAAGCTTCAACAAACCGATCTGAGATCAGCTGTTTGCAGCTCGTCTCAGTGAAAGGCTTTTTCTTTAAAGAATCTTTATTAAACCGCCCTGAACACAGTCACGGCTCTGACAGGACGTCCTCTGACGTTAAACATGCGTTTCCTGTCTGTGCAGGTGCTGACGGTCGGAGGCAGCAGCGATCACATCGACGTCTTCACCAACTTGTCATACAGAGCGTTCTCCCTCAGCTTCTGAACACACACAGTCTCTCTGGAGGTGTGAGGACACTCTGACGTGATTCATTCCCCAGACCAAAACCTGGACTCCAGAACCAGGTCTGAGCCCTCAAACAGACCTCAGGAGGTGTGAGGACCAGACGCCGTGTCCTCACTATGATGGTTTCAAACCAAGATGTGTCCACACACATGAAGCTCTGATATCAAACTCAGTTCACAGCTTTTATATAATTTCGTCTGAAGATATTAAAATATTTTGTCACTTTATACAAACTGTTGTTTTTGTCAGAATCATTTAAAGTCGAAGGTGATTTTGGAGAAAATGTTGATGAGCTCTGAACTATGACACCTGTGTCTCACACTCACACACTCACTCACACACACACACTCACACTCACACACACGTGTGTAAATTTCCATCCAGTCCAAATCAAACTACTACAAATTACTTTACAGCACTAAGCTGAGCTGCATCTGGACGTAGAGTTACTCTTTGTTGTCTCCAGGATTTAAAAAGCTGAACTTAAACATTTTTATTTGTAATAGAAAAAAATACAGTTATATTTTCACTTTGAAACCAAAGTGTACAAACCTTTTTCCCATATCAGCACTTTCCTGTGCTACAAAACACAAACTCAGTCCAACTAAATAATAAACACAAACAAAGTCATGATGCATTCAGGGAGCAGAATATAAGCTGGGATAAAAGACTGTTGAGCTGTTTCCATGTCGGTTTCTTGCTTGTTTCCCTTTATGTTACCTGTGGAAGCTTTAAACCGACCCGTGTAAACATTATCTACAAGCAAGCGGCTCTGCCTAAAATCTGCTGTCTGACTAATGGACTTCTGAATGAGCAGGACTTTAACAGACAGATGAGACTGTAGTCCAGACTGTGTCCATGCACACTGTGTGTGTGTGTGTCAGAGGTGGTGTTACTGTGGCAGCAGCAGGTGATGTCAGGTGTGCAGTGGGCGGGGCCTCAGGCCGCAGACAGACAGGCCTGGCGGACGCTTTGAGCCCAGGCGTTGAGCAGCTCCGTCACTGAGTGTTTGTCCGGAAGCTGCAGCAGTTTGGACGTCATGTTCCTATGGACGTTCTGCAGGAAGCTGTTCGCACCTGACGGACAGAGACATAGGAAGGACACGATTACAACCAAGCCCAGTCTGAATTATCAGACCTGATGGAGATCACGTCGGGACAGTTCGCTGTATGTTGTGTCATGTTTCCATGGAACGCGAGGAACCTGGCTGTTCAGGTATCGACAAGATTTTCAAATATAAACAAGAAAACTGCAAAACATGCATCAACGTCCACAGCGCACTTCACCGACAAGGAACAACAAAATCCAATGAAGTGGACTGAACCGCTGTCTCACCGTACTGATCCCCGTCATCGGCCCAGTGAGGACTCTGATCGGGATAATCGGCAGGAACGCTGAGCTGCAGGGGAGGAACGCTGGGGAGGTTTTTATCGTCTGTCAACAGAACAAACACACAGCTGATCTCATCAACCTGAACCTCACACTGTTAACTGTATAAACCACAGCTCATCCGACACGTGGACTCTGTCCTGACCGTCTGTCTTCAGTCTCACCCAGTTTGCAGACGAGGTGCACAGTGCCGTTGTTGCTGCAGTACGAAGGATCCAGGTTGACCAGGAACCTGATGTCGAGGCGAGCCACCTCTCCCTGCAGGATGTTGGGGATAGTCTGCCGCTCGTCCTCCTCGTGCTTCCTCTTACGACCAGAGATGTTGGGACCCCTGAGGAACGGAGGAGCAGGTGTATATGTATACGTAAATATATTTAACGGTGCTTCCTTTAAATCTGACCTGTGTGCGACTCCAGAGGTTAAACCTACGTAATGGGGGGTCCGTGGATGGCGGTCATGGCGGGGGCGAAGGTTCGGTACTGGGAGTGGTTGAAGACCGGAGAGCGGATGGTGGCCATGACGGCGTCCAGCAGCGGTTGACACAGATACTGCTGCTTGGTGGCCACAGGAGGGGGCGGGGGGGTGGGCTGAAACAACAGGGACAGACTCTTACTGCGTCTACCTGTGTCAGAACAGAAGACTTGACATGAAAACACAGGTACACACAGGGAGGAACCAGAAGCACCTGCTCTTACCACAGCCATGTCGTTCTTCAGCTTCTCTAAAGCGATTTCACATTTCTGCAGAGTCCTCAGAGGACACCTGCAGGTCAGAGGACACACACGACCATTACAGAGGAGCTCACGGTGGATTCAAGTGAACCACTGTCGATGAGCAGCGTTCACAGCTCGGTCTGTTACCTGGTAGTTGGATCAGTCAGGATGTTCAGCAGACTCTTCATCTTACTCAGGTCCTTCTTTCTGTCTGTTAACAATGAAAAACCAAAAGGAAAATGAACTGAATTATTGTTCACATGTTTAAAGAGACACGTCTAAACTCGTAGATGTGAGAGGGAGGCTGATAACGGCCGCAGCAAGCCTGTCTCATGATTATTTCCTAAAATCTCAGACATCTTGTTTTGTCTGACCTGTTGGTCCAGGACCCACAGAGTTTACTGTCATATATCATTACACATAAAACAGATTCATTTTGTGTCGGTCAACTAATCGACTGATCAATTGATCACGCCGGCTCTGAGGCTGACCTTCGTTCTTGTCGATCTTGTTGATCATCCTGCGCAGAGGTTCGATGTATTTGGAGAGCTGTTTGAGTTTCTCCATGTACTGCTGGTCCTCCAGGGACGTGGCTCCGGCTGGACTCATCACTGAGCTGGGGTTACCTGAGGACAGGTAAATGGTAAATTTATCTCGTGTTATCGGCAGCTGGCACATACACAAGCCCTCTCAGTGTTAATGAAAATTACGATGCTGATCCAGGAACCAAGTGAACTTTCAGCCTCTCAGTCTCAGTTCACGGTCTCTGCTGGTGCTGCTAAAGGAGACTAAATGTCACCTGCAGCAGCTGATTTTAGTGAAACCAGCATCTGGTTAAAGCTGTAAAGCTGATGCAGTCTCAGGGAGGGTTAGGGTTAGAACCGTGTGCCACTGTTTGTGTGTGTACCTGGAGTGTTGAGCGGCCCAGGAGAGGGGACTCCATAGTTCACGGGGGTCCGGGCAGTGGCGGGGCTCTGTGAGGGCTGAGGAGACGGGCTGGGCTGGAAACCCCCTGGAGATGGTGTGGGACCAGAGCTGGAGAGAGGAGGCAGGAAGTGCTTAAGAGTCCAGCATCACAGCCGGTGTTACTGGTTTGTTTTAGATTAAAACCCTGGAAACGGGAACTCCTGCCGTACCTGGCTGAGTTAGGCTGTGATGTGGGGGGCTGGGGTGACGGCTGAGGAGGAGGTGGCATTGACTGCGGCGTCTGGACCTGCACAGGTGAGGGCGATGACATCACTGAATGCTGCTGTACCTATGGAGATGATTGGGCAGAGGAGATAGCGAAACAAACCAATCAGATGCAGAGCGGCTGTGTGTCCGGTTCTGACTTTCTGAGCCGAACCGAGCATCAGAGGCTGATTTCTCCTCTGGCGCCGGGCTAACGTCAGCTCAGGACTGTTTTACGAACATGGTCACAGATTTATGACAATGTGTTTTTGGATTTCAGCGTTTTATGTTGTATGTCTTGTTTTTCGTTTTTTCTTACAGGCTGAAATCACACAGTCTAACACTCAGTGTGACAAGTCAGAGCTTCTCACGCCTAAAGAAATGAATGCTTTTCCTTTGCTCACTGACATTTATATTAGTGCAGTAAAACACAACTTTGTTCCATAATCATGAAGGTATAATAAAAAACTGAAATGCTTTGTCGTTAATGTTGTATTTCAGTCTGAAGCGCAAAGTGGTTGAATTGATATTCAGAGTTCTCGTGTTGTTTTAGAGGAATATAACCTGAAAACAGGTTAAAGGAGTGCGACAGCTTGTTTTCCACTCAGGCTGCACACTGTCACGGCGACGGGCCTGTCCCAAACACCCGCCCTCATGGTCTTAGGCACTCGTTCCCGAGCCTACAGGTAGCACACAGGTGTGTCCCATGTCAGTAGTTATTTTCCTTTTTATCTGAGCTGAACTGTGCCATACACTGTGTATTTGTGGGCACTGATGTACTTGATGTCGTTAACCAAGCCTGTCCCAGGGAGCTCTGATAAATCTTGTCTCACTTATCCATCAAGTGTGGGTGCTGAGACGGGCCTGAGAGACAAGAAAGAATATCAGTTATGTCCAGGCCTATGTTCATTTCCAGGAAAGGTTGGCAGGTGCTGACATTTCCCCTGGCCCGGGTGCAAACGCCACTCTGGATTCTGAAAATGAAGTGTCTGACCCCAAAAACGTGGAAGCGGCAGGGCGGGATGAGGTGAGAAGGCTGCTGTGGGAGGCACAGGGATGGTTCAGGGGTCAGAGGCCACACTGGGGATAAATACCTGCTGCGTCATCTGCTGTCCTCCCACCGCAGCGGCGGCAGCGGCGGCGGCGGCGGCGGCAGCGGCGGCGGCGGCAGCGTTTGAAGGAGGGATGGAAGGGTTGAGGGTGGCTCGTGGCATCCGGGTGGGAAGGGACATCCCTGGACGAACCAACTTCAGAAGAGCACAAACAACAGAGACACAACGGGACAGGTGAGCAGAGAGGAGGCAGACACACAGCGCAACACACACACATATTATAAGTATATATAAGTATTAGGGCCTGTATCCATACGGTATTTTTTTCTGAGCAACAGCGTCTTTTTTCAATTGTTCCCAATAAAGACAGAGGGTTTGAGGCGACCTAGAGGAAAACTGCTGCCCCCAGTGTCTTTTTCCACAGCACTCCGCCTTTTTTGCCAACACCTTCTCAGCTGGTGTTTAGACACAGCACAGTCACTACCACTGTCTACACGAAGGCTAAAAAAACAAAGGGGTGATGCTACATGCCGTACTTCTGAGTGAAGCTGGAGTGGCTGAAGTGCTCCTGAGTCTTAAATTAGAATAACACAGTTAAGGCTTTGGTTAAACATCTTTTGTATTTATTTTATTTTTCATCTACTGCAGATTCTGCAAATCTGTCACAACATTTGTATTACAGTAAAAACGCAAACTCTTGATTCCTCTGGAGAATCACAGTCTGTCTTTGAGGATTATTACAGCAAATGTTCCTCTGTGTAATCTGCAGTATCTGTACTCTGACCTGAAACACAAAGTCCACTTCAGGAGGAAACAGTCTACCAGCTTATTTGGGTGTCGGGGGGTTGTATCTGAGTGACCTTGCCCCCCCCCCCCCTCCCCCCACCAGCTTGTTGTGGCTTCAGTCTCACCTGTCCAGGTCCGGCGGCTGCAGCAGCTGCGTTGAGCTGTGCTTGTGCTGCGGCCTGCTGGGCTTGCTGTGCTGCCTGCTGTGCATGCTGGACCTGCTGCTGCTGCTGCTGCTGCTGCTGCTGCAACACTGCACGGGCCTGCTTTCACACACAGACACACACACTCTTGTTTTACTATATTTGGGGTAAAACTGGGGGTCACTGACATGATAATCTCCCTAGCTCCCTTACTCTGACACGAACCTAAACCTGATTCTAACCTGAACCCTAAAACCAGCTCTGAACCCTCAAACGGTCCTTTAAACTCAAGTACTGCGAGCTCCCAGTTTTCAGACCCCACAAATATAGTAACGCAAGCTGACAAACACATTATACAGTTCTACACATACATACTTCGATCTTTGTAAAGACACTGACTGACATGCATTCTCTAGCCCTTAACCACAACCCTAACCTAAACCTGATTCTAATCCTGAAACCAGGTCTGAACCCTCAAACAGGACTGTTTCTTCAATGGTTTAAAACTCAAACTGGTCCTCACAATGTGAAGCCAAGTACGTATATACACACACACACACACACACACACACACACACACACACACACACACACACACACACACACACACACACACACACAAAGGCAAGGCATGCAAGCAGAGGGACGGGTAAGCAAGACTACAGCACTTCTACGCTGTGGTCTCTCTGAAGAAAGGTATTATGGGTTAGGGAGGCCCTGATCTTTCTTCTACCCTCACTTACAAACTGTAAATGTCACTATGGAACTGACTGAACATTTTTCTTAGGTAAGATAAATTGTGGTTGAGCAGGTGCAGGCTCAACCACTATAATAATAATACTGATAAACCACTGTGCACTGGTGCACATGTGGTTGTTGTAATGGGTTAAACCTGAGCTGGCAGAGTCTGGATCAACAGTGCTGGGTTTTCAGACACACACCGAGATGGCTTCATGTTTCCATCTGAAACTCTTTAAAATGTTTCTCCCGTTTTATTTTACTAAGTTCTTGTATGGCTGCTCGTGTTTGGACAGCAATAAAGGGCAAGTTGACGTCTTGTTTTAGCTTGAACACGCCCACATCACAAATTCAAAAAATACACTCACACCCAGATAAATGTCCTGGTGTCACAGCTGTCTCCTGTTCGGGGCGTGAGTATGTGTTGGCTTGTGCTTCTGTGACTTCAGATATATTGTTTTAAGTCTGGAGGACAGAATTACTGGACTCTCCGGAAAACAAAGCAAATAACGACTGTTGCAATGAACACAGAGAGCAAAATCAACTGATGGTATAATTTACTCATTACTAAAAAAAACACATAGATTTAGTGTCAGGTTCCCTTTAAACGCTCTATTTGAGAAGCTGCACTGGTTTTTAAAGACCCTGAATTCACAGCTTGTCATGTTAAAAAAGAGTCTTCTTTTGGTTTCAAAACTCAAATGTGGCATCAGGACACATGACGGACCAGAATCACCGCCTTGTGATTGTTCCTGCCTTCCCCAACCAGTCTAAAGCTATCAAATTAATAATTAGCATAAGAATTTCTGAGTTATGGCCAAATACATGTTTTGGGAGCTCACAGTGACCGTTGACATTGGCCACCGAATTCTAAACAGTTAAAATAAAACAGATCAAGTACAGGTGGTATAAACAGGATTTTTACAAAACTCCATGAACTTTATGAACTTTGATTCATCAATTCTCACCTGCAAGGCCTGGATCTTGAACTGCTGCTGCTGCTGCTGCTGCTGACTCAGTGAGTTGATGGGAACGTGCTGAGCAGATGTCATCTGTCCAGGCAGGGACTGAGGCACCATGCCAGGCTGCTGCTGCTGCTGAGAGTGTGGAGGCATCTGGCCCGGCTGAGGCTGACCCTGAACCTGCTGTTGATGAACCATTTGTTGAATGGACTGAGCCTGTGCCTGTGCCTGAGCCTGGGCCTGGGCCTGGGCCTGAGCCTGAGCCTGAGCCTGAGCCTGAGCCTGAGCCTGAGCCTGAGCCTGAGCCTGAGCCTGAGCCTGAGCCTGGAGTTGCAGCTGCACCATTTGCTGCTGCTGTTGCTGCTGAATCCTCGTCTGGTGCATCTGAAGAGACAGGAATCAAACAGTGTGGGAGTGAAAGATGTTGGGTGATATAATTTCTTCATCATCAGTGAGAGAAAACTAATACCAACAATGGCTGTCCCTCTGTACATACCTGTGCAAGTTTTATTTATAGTTGAACAGACTTCACCCATATGGGTCATATGCTGTCAGATAGTGTCATACCTTCATTTTATTACCCATAGTGCCAATGTCCTGTCGAAGTGGGGTTACATCCACATAACCTGCATTTGTCTCATTAGTCTGCGACTGATGCCAAGCATAATGTTGTTTTATGTCTCTAATAGAGAGCAGTGATCACTTCTAATTTGCACCTTAAGGCCTCTAGTTTCTTGGCAATAGGTGCTGGAGGAAAAACCAGCACTGGCATGAGCAAAGCCAGCAGTAAAAAGTGGAGCTAATTAAGAAAAGAAGCCTGGGGAAAAAAACGCTTCCTCCATTAGGAGAAAACTACACCATGTTAGCAGGGTTTACTTCCAGACCTTGGTTAGCAGAGGAGGTAAGCACTAAGATGATGGCTTTTGCTTTGTGATGTAGTTCCACCAATCATTTTCCCTGAAGAATAATGACCCTAATAATTCTTAAAAATCTCAGAATTTCTTATCACAGTAGCACAAGCAGTCTCTTTGCCATACCACCATACTTTCAGAATTTTGCCATCAACTCGGTACCAAAGGATCAGTTCTCCTCTCCTCCAATGCTCTAGATATCTGCTGCCCTGAGAGTACCTGGGAGTTCAAGCTGTTGGCAGCTGGTCAGCAGAGCTCAGAACAGAGTGTCACATGTGTAAGGATCTGTGTAAATTTTGTATTATTAATATGATGACAATAAAAGCTTCTAATCTAATCTAAATGTGGTGTTGATGACTGTGTACCTGGTTCTGCTGCTGCTGGTTCTGGGCCTGCTGCTGCTGCTGCTGGAGCTGCTGGTTCTGGTGGTGGTGTTGTTGCTGCTGCTGCTGCTGTTGTTGCTGTTGCTGCTGCTGCTGCAACTGCACTCTCAGCTGCTGCACCTGAAACTGCTGCTGCTGCTGCTGCTGGGCCTGCTGAAACTGCTGAAACTGGAGGGACTGCTGCTGCTGCTGCTGCTGTTGCTGCTGTTGCTGCTGCTGCTGCACCATCTGCTGCATTGGCATCTGGCCTGGACCCCCTACTGCAGAGTGAGTGAGAAGGAGATGAAGGACTGACCCAGTCTACAGCTCAGAAGCAGTCTGAGGAGAGCTCTGAGTCACAAACACACACAATGTGCCAAAGCGGAGACAGAAAGTAAAACCAGCTCTGACGCCAAAATATGCAGCTCAGACGCAGCCAGCATCCACCGAACGCTCTGAAGATGTGCATTCACAGCAAACACACACCACATGGAGGAAACACACTCACTGGCTTGTGGGTTTCCAGCCACCCCTGCCATGGCATGCTGGCCTATCTGCATCGGCCCCATGGCCCCCATGCCACCCACTGGAGCACCGGTGGGGCGAGGCCCCATGCCAATGACGCCCGGGCCCCCTCCAACCCCTGTCAGGTTAGTCAGGGTATTCATGGGATCTAGCAAAAGGATAGACAACAGACAATATTACGCAGCTCCGACATGCACAGCAGAAATCATGAACACCATGAGTCTGGTAGTGACAGGTCCAGCAGAGGACAGAACAAAGCAAAGAAAAAATAAAATGAAAAGTGAACCGAACAGAGACAAAACACAAGTCTACTTACCTGGACCTCCCATGGTCTTCTTGTCTGTAAATAAGGAAGGAGTAATTAGTAACTGTTTCACTCTGACTCCTTTTTGAAGCTTTCCCTAACTGTGAATGCAGCACTCTGTAGGTTCAGTCATGATTCAGATTCAGTGTTCCCTACACACAAAACATCCAGCGACAGGTTCTATCTTCACATGGATTTTGTCTACAATCAAACATGATGATCATGTTTGAAATGTGAAAGCTGTGAACCAGCGTTAGACCTTCATGTTGGAAAAACTGTCTCCCATAGTTTGGACACAGTTATGTGAGATAGAGACACAGGCCTGCTCTGTGACTATCTCTGCTGCTGGCTTTAAGGCAGAACAGTGTCCTCCACATGGACTAAGGACTCCTGAACCAGACCAGAGCCTGTATCAGACCAGTCTGCTTTCTGGGCTTCTCACAGCTGCATAACAGCGTCTAAATTCTGTTTTGTCAGCAGGGTTTACATTTTCAGGACGTATCAGCAGGATATAACAACAGTTAAAGTCATCAATTCAATGAACTGATGCCACCTGGCCCCAGATTTACAGCATAAAATGACTCATTCACTGAAGGTGACTTCAGTAGGAGCTACTGGATCCAAAATATGGAATAACTGACATTACTGTACCATTTAAGACCATTGTAAATAGAATGTAAGAGTAACTTTCTAAGGCCTTTTTGTGAAAACTGCTTTAAGTGATTTTTAAGACTTTTCAAGATGGGCAGACATAAACTTTCAGTCAACACTGGGTGCAGCTACATGTGTGTGGCTGCCTGAGTTTGAGCTTTACGTGATAAAATATGCAGGTCAAAAACTTACGGATGTCTCTGAAGTGTATGATCAGCCGCGCGACCAGAGATAAATACTCCTCCTGGAAAAAACACATGTGGACCTTCATAAAAAGGATGATCACTTTGTGGTACATCTTTCTCCTGTGGTCAGATTTTATTAACTGAATCTTAAACTTCAACACTTTACACATACACATTAATGAAAGTGTGTATGATCACCCTTCAACCCCACCTCCCCAAAACATACAATATCAAAATATAAAGAAATATAAGTACAAAACATAATTAAAATAAGAATACAGCAGTGTATAATCTGAAGCATATCCATTCAAGACTCAAGTTACCAAAAGCCCAGAGAACTTTGCTCCATCAGAGACCAAAGTTCTTGTGATTCCTTTAGACAATATAAGTTCATCTCTCCAAAAGGTTGGTTCCTTTGTCCACGTTCCTATAGAACATATGTTCATGTTCTTCCATAATAGTGCACTTTTCCTCCTGGCCTATAAAAAAAGTAAGTAAATGAGCATCAGTTACTGTGGAGTTTACAGCAAAGTCTTCAGGGTGTATTCTGAGCTCATACACTCAACCACCCTCCCCAGAATCGCTGTAGCTTTGTACACCCCCACAAACAAGGAATGAATGCACCTCTTTCCTCCCTGCACGTCACACAGGTATCTGGAACAGCAGAGCATGTGCCCTGGCAGGTTTAAAATAAGTTCTTATTCAGCATTTGTATTTCAATAACTTCAACAGCTTCACAAATATCCTCCTTCATATCCGTTCTCCATGCCTCTAACGTTCTGGGAGAAGAGTCTGTTGAATGTGATAACAGTGAGTCAGAAAACAAACACCTTCACCTGTGACCCACTGCCTGCTGTCCCAGGTACAAAGCACCTGGACATGGTGTTTCTAATAAACTGTTTCTTTGTGTGTTTAGAAGTCCTAAAGCCAAAACCAGCACCGTACTCACCGAAGCCGGAAAGGCACCTGCAGAAATAATATAGAGCTGATCTTAACTAGGTAAACCAGAAATCCCATTTCTACTTGAGGGGCTGAAGCCCTCGTTTCTCATCCACTGGATCTAATCATCCGAATCGTTCAGACTGGATTCATTTCTCTAAGGGAGATGTGGTGATTTTAACATCACCTGCTCTGGTCGCTGATTTTAGTCCTGTCATTTCCAAATCTTTCTGCTGATCTGACAGATGGAATCATGCTGACACCAACACATAGGCCTGTTTGGTGTGACATCTGAAAAAATGAAAACTATCATGAGAAAAAGACCCTGTAAAAGCTCATCACATGGCCCCTTGTGACATCAGCTACAGCTGTTCTCTTTGATCCCTGTGTTTTTTATCTTGTATCTGTCTCCATTCAGTTAAACTGTCCCCTTAACAGCAACTGAATCAGCTGTGCTCTCACTGTTGCTATCACTATTATCCTTATACTCCAGTTACTGGCTGTCATACAGGATTTAACAACAAGGCGGCGCTGTTGACTAACAGTCATAGCAAAACACTCTGTAACAGAACCAGCGAGCGAGCTAACTATGCTAACGAGACGAGAGGCGAAGAAAAACCATAAACCGGCAACCAACCAGTCCATCCAGCTCCATCTGGACTAACAGCGTGTGGATGCATATGGTTTTCATGGCAGCAGTTCTAAACACGTCCACAGGACAGACGGTGTCTGCAAACTTTGCCGCACTAAGCTAAAGTCCTGTGGTAATATTAGCAACATGAGGGCTCCGGGTTCGAACCCCGGTCTGAGCTCTTCAGTGTGGAGTTCACATGTTCTCCCTGAGCCTGTGTGGGTTTTCTCCGGGAACTCCGGCTTCCTCCCACAATCCCAAAAACATGCACATTAGGTTAACTGGCTCCTTTACCTTGTCCCTGTGTGAGTGTGTGTGGTTGTCAGTCTTTGCAGCTGACTGTTTTTTTAATGGTGCAATACGTTTATGGTGTATTTTGGGTTACTGAAAATTGAATCGATAATTGTTAATAATCAAAAATTGGTTGGTAATTGAAACAAGACCTCAGTAATCGAATCAAATCGTGAAATCGGATTGATTAACCACCTCTAATACACACCAACAATTTGTTTACGCACGGCGAAATGAAGCTCACAGGGAAAAGATCACCCTCTCAACAGTTAAGCATGATGGAGGATCCATAATGTTTTAGGGCTACTTTGCTGTCACAGGAACCATGTGGTCCTGGCTCCACCGACCTGCTGCTGTTTATTGTCTACAATGATCCATCTCTAACACATTACTATGTTTAATG
>JBBMJY010000010.1:355563-374141 GCA_037833715.1 Toxotes lorentzi | reverse complement strand
CACCCAGCCCGTCCATCAGCAGGAGGGTCCCCCATATGAGCCAGGTTCTGATCAAGGTTTCTTCCTGTTCAAAGGGAACTGTTTCTTGCCACTGTCGCCTTCAGTGCTGATCTGGGGTCAGACTCTGGGTCTCTGTAAAGCGCTTTGAGACAGTTTTTAAAACTGAATTGACTTGAAAAAGCTGCAAACAGCTCGAAGCCACAGACTGAACAACTTATTCGATTATCTTTCCGTTGATGAGCTGATGAATTAATCAGCTCCCTGAGGATTTCAGACATTAGATCCTGTTTTTTTTTCATCTCACACATTTTTAATCATCTTCATTTTGTCATTTTTACTACATCGTTACATGCTGTCCTCGTTTGAACAGTCAGTGTTGAACAGTGTGTTTCACTGCGCCGCACACATGAGGACTACAGATCCTTGAATTTGGATTTTCAGTCTGTGTTTGTTTGGTTTCAGACAGATGATGCGTCTCTGATTCCTGACATCTCATCTAATCACATGTACATGTGTGTTATGTCACAGTGCACCACAGAAGTGCAGGAGTGCATGCTGGGAGGCTCTCAGACGGAGGCAGCAGGCAGACAGACAGAAAATCTGCCTCCTGGTGGACACACTGCAGCACTGCTGGGACAGTTTTACAAAATAAAAGCCTCACCTCGGCTCAGGATGTTCAGGAGCAGTTTATTTACATGGTGATGTTTTGTCTGAGGTGAAACAAACAACAGTGCATATAAAGCAAACAGACCGGTGAACAAAGATCTAATATAAAGAACAAGACAAATCAATTTAAATAAAACATCGATTCTGGAAACATGAAGAGAAACACAGGTCAGAGACCTGCTGGGCAAGAGAGGAAACAAAGGACGCCTGGTGTGTCAGATGAGAGGACTGCTGCAGAGGAAAAGCAACCAGTCAGTCAGACTGAGATCCGATCTATGAGGCTGAGAGGCAGAGGGGTTGGGGGGGTGGGGGTGAGGGCCAGAGAGACCGGGGGGGGGACACAGAGACAGACAGATTAGTTCATTTTTATAACTCAGTGAACTGTCTCTCCCCTGAAGGTGCAAAACATTTTCAGGGAGATTTTCAGAATAAAAGTGTAATACTTCATGTGAGAGTGACTTTTTTACCTGAATGTGAGCGAGAAGTTGTACTTTTAATAAAGTTGTAATGTTCTGAGACACTTCTGCTGACAGACAGCTGCAGGGCACAGATCCTATCAGCCGCCTTTTAGAACAAGGTTTGTGTTGGTATGTTGTTACCTTCAGTCCAGATGTGTCCACAGGTTGTCCGTCTCTGCGTACCGACAGCAGTCGGGCTCGTCCACTCCTTGGGTATCCCTCCTCCACCTCGAGGTGACACACCAACAATGCCGACTTCAGGTAGACCAGCAGACGCTGAGCGGGACGCCAGTCGATGGCAAAACTGGAAACACAAAGACAAAGAAGATGGATAATAATGTCCAGAACAGAGACATGTGCAGGATCAGGATCAGGATCAGGATCAGAATCAGCTTTATACGCCAAGTACACATACAAGGAATTTTTGCTGGCAGTTGTTGTCTCTCTAGTGATAAGGATTTAAGTATCCCTTTATTGAAAAATAAAAAAGCCCTGTATTAAGGGACGACATTCATGACGTGGTTTAACCTTTAAAACACAACTTAACATACACGGCCTGGCCAAAAAAAAAAAGTTGCCATCTGGATTTAACTAAGCAAACAGGTAAGAGCCTCCTGTTGGATAATTACTGCATGATCGACCACCACAGAGTCCAGACCTTCACCCCACTGAGAACCTTTGGGATGTGCTGGAGAAGGCTTTGAGCAGTGGTCCGACTCCCATCATCAGTACAAGATGTTGGTGAAACATTAATGCAACACTGGACGGAAATAAATCTTGTGACAGTGCAGAAGCTTCTGGAAACAACGCCACGGAGAATGTGTGCTGTAATCAAAGCTGAAGGCGTCCAACGAAATATTAGAGCGTTCATCTTTTTGGCCAGGCAGTGTATTACTATATTCACTGAATTGAATGGATAGTGAATTAACCTCCTAAAATCCAAGTTCAGTTCAGACTATGAGGCAGATTAAAGATATCAGGGATCTCTATTTAAGAGAGTTGAATCACAAATATCTCCTGTTAGGATTTTTTTTCTCTTCTGCTGATATCGATCAGCCTCAAGAAACGAGAGGATTTTCCAAAATCTTAGTTTTTATTCTTTAAACAAACAGGATGTGGAGGCTCACCTGGATCTCAGGGCCTGGATCTCAGACAGCAGGTCAGACTGACCCACGTAACACTGCATCACCTCTAGCAGGGCGGCGCTTAGCTCTGATCGTCTACCTGAGAGACAGTCCTCCGCCAGACCAGCTGTCCCCTCATTCACCTGCACAGACACAGGAGACAACAGGAGGGGAGACGTGGACACAAGGAGAATCAGCATCATACAAATCTGTGGACTGAAAATAAAACGAGCCAGAGTTAAACCTGAAGTTATCTGGTTAACCACAGATCCAGCTCCACAGTACAGGACTCAGGTCTCCAGTGAGCTTCACGAGTTACCTGCAGTCTGAAGTGGTCGTCGAAGCTCCAGGTGACTGACAGCTTCAACGGCTCCAGCTCGTTGGATGAAAGGCATGCGGAGGGGCGTGGCCTAAGCTCCACACACAGCTCTGACTGGTTGAAAGACAGCAGGTTGATCTGCATGACGTCCTGTATGGCAGAGATGTATACCTGCAGCCTGACAGGTGAAGACGCTTCATTAGTGGCCAGTCAGATTGCCTGAACAAGGATCACATGACCAGACAACACTCACTCATCTCTGAGTCGCTGCCAGCTGATCAGCTGACCAAACACCGCCTCCGACTCCGCCCTCAGCTGGGTCAGCTGACGATGACATGACTGCAATGCATTCTGGGCCTTTAGCAGAGACTCCTCCAGATGTTCATACTGCTGCTTCTGAAGGAGACAAAAAGAGGAGACAAGGAGACAAGAATAAAAGAAGAAGAGAAGGAGGCTTGATGGAGAGGAGACAAGTACGTGAGGAGACAGGGAGAGGAGAGGAGACAAGGATAAAGAAAGGAAAACAAGGAGGAGAGGAGACAGAGAGACAAGGAGCAAAGACAGGCAGTGAATTCTGGGTACTGCATTTATAAAATGGTTCCTTCTCTCAGCTTTTCAGGCACTAACTGCCACAGCAGCACAGTCTGGAACCATCACAAATCCTCTCTGATTTTTTTACATCCTGTTTTGTTCGACAGGATGCTGGACAGCTCTAAAAACTACAAATGTGTGTGTTTGTGTTGACACCTTGTTGTGCAGCTGTTGGATTAGGTGTGTGAGTTTGTGTCGTCTGTTGTGGATCTGTTGGACTCTGTCCTGCAGAGATCTGAGCAGAGTCTCCGTCTCCTCCACCCCCGACCTGCTCTCCACCTTCAGAGCCTTCCACCTGGTTCGTGCCCCGCCCTCTGACACACACACATACATGCACGCACAGGTATAACCATGTAGAAGTGATTCTCCCATTTGAACATTTTCTGCAGATGGAGTATACACTGTGTAGTTGTAGCTTTATTATGTGGGGATAAATAAAGAAAACTAAAATGAAAATAAATGCTGAGACAGTATGAGCAGATAAAACATTCAGTCTTTCAGTCTCTGTGCGGTTTAGGCCAGTTCGCTGGGCTGAACGGTCAAACTGTCAGACTGTAATTCAACAGGTGGGTTGTGACCTCAGTAATTCTACAACACTACTGTATGTATGTACTGTATGTACTCTGTATGTACTCTGTATGTAGTATGTACCAGGCTGGGGGGGGCATGTCCGCGTCACCAGTTGCTGGGCAGAATCAAGATCCTCAAGTAGAGACATCATTGAGTCCAGAACGAAAAGCTGACGCCACAAAACCTTCTGAACACGACGACTCTCCTACACACACGCACACACAGAGCTGATAAATCAGAATTAGTCCAGAAGAAGAAAATCACTGACTCACTGCCACCTCAGGCATGTAAGCAGATAAATGCAAAGGTCAGTCTAATGTGATCCAGATAGGTCTGACAAATCTGAAACTGTTTACAGTCTTTAGCTTGTCTGGGATAATCTAATCCAGATTTGACAAGTCTAAGTATAATGTTTTTTATCTAGACCTGGTCCAGTGTGAAGTCTTTAACTGCCTAACACCCCATCACGGCAGCGAGACGTCGCTCAGTGTTCACTCTTCACTTAACTGTTGATTAAATGGGAAGAAAGAAATGAATATCCTGATGCAGACAGACCGTGAGGTAGAGGACCATCCTGGCTGCTTCAGCAGAGTCCGGCTGCTCCGGGTCCCCACAGGGGTCCAGCGGAGACGGATCACAGCGCTGCAACAAACTGATGCACACAGACACACAACAGCAATTCATGTAACACGTCGCGCTTGATCTCACATTCAGAATGTGAAAACCAGCAGCTGAGACGGAAAACAGCAGTTAGCTCGGCCGGTTAGCTCGGCTCCCGAACATCCCTCGTCATTCTCATGTTTTCCCGCATTTGAATCCATTATTTGAAGCAGAAAGGTTCAGTCTGAACGTTCAGCGACATTTAAAACACCGAGCGGACGTTAAATGAGAAGAGTTAGCGTTAAATGTTGTAGTTTCACAGACACTTACGCTCGGACTTCAGCCATTTCTGTTTTCAAATCCCCGCCACGAGTCATCTGATTGGTCCGTTTACGATGACGTTTCGCTTTTTTCTTCTTCCGCTCCTCTTCCTTCCTTTATTCTTCTTCTGCTGCTGCTGCTTCTTTTTAAGGTTTCTATGGCGGTTGGCAAACAACGTTAAGTAGCGTTACCGCCACCTACTGACGTTATGGCTCGTTGCTTCAGTCAATAATTAATAAAAAAAACAAAACAAATAACTTTATTGCAATTTTCTTGCAAAACATTAAACAAACCAAGAGGTGATTTAGACTGGATTTGACTGGATTTCCTGGACAGGAAGAGACTGGACAAGCTGGTCAGGAGGGCCAGCTCTGTCCTGGGCTGGACACTGTGGAGGAGGTGGGTGAGAGGACGGCCGCCTGGTTAGCTCAATCTCTCGGGGTCGTGGGTTGGAGCCCCACTCACCGGTGGGAGGTGCTGTAGGACTTCGGTGCATTGTGGACCCCCACGACCTGGGCCCGGACCCAGATAAGCGGCAGATCATGACATGACATCCATTATGGACAACACCTGTCACCTCCTGCGGACTGTGGAGGACTTCTACATCCACAGTGTACCGCTGCTGTCAGACTGTACAACTCAGCTGTTTAGTTGTACTCTGGTCTGACTTGTCATCTGTGCACAGGATCCTACTCATCACTCTTCCATGTCTAAATTGGTATATAGCCAGTTTTTACTGTTTTGTATTTTAACTTACTAAGTTTAATGTGCAATAAATATTCTATTTATTGCACATTTTTTTGTACTTGAATTTCATGCACACTTCTTGTTTTTCTGCACTTTATCACTTTTGCCTGTTTTTCTTGTGAGCCGCCTAACAAGTACATTTCCCCGCTGTGGGATCAATAAAGTTTTATCTTCTGGACGATGAGACTGTGGCAATGAAATATTACAGTATGTTTAAAAAACAAGGTCTTGTTTGTAAATTTAAATTTGTGAAAGAGACATTTTTGCCACAATAGTAGTAAAATTCATGAAGGAAAAAAAACATATCTTTATAATTATATACACAGAAATCAAGTTTAATTTCTTCATAGTAAAGAGAGGATTTGCTTAATGATTTTAGATGGTTTCTTCTTACAACAGAAGCTGTAGCTCGCTGAACTGCTGAAGGAAAACCTGGATGAAAATTGTGAACAAACTGAAAAGAAATGTCTTTCATCTTGTTAGACACATCAAAAAGCATCAAAGTAGAGAGCACACTTATATTTACGTTTCTGTACAGTAGATGCGGGAGGTGGTGCGGGAGGTGGTGCGGGAGGTGCAGCGGGAGGCGCAGCCGCAGAGGCGCATGTCCTCCCGTTCAGGTCACGTGCTCCCGTGTTGACTGAAGAGAAGTAACAGTCTCTGCTGCAGAGAGGCTAACGACCAGCGGCCCAATGCTAACGGTGCTGTGAGGAGAAACGCAGCTGGGAGTTTAGCACCGACACGGACACTTCACAGCATGAGTTAGCCTGCAGAGAGCCGCTGACGTTAGCAGGTAGGATATATTTCACCTGTCGGTCCGGATGCGTCGGTGATGCTGCACAGATTCGCTGCTAATGCTAACGCACGGCTAGCGGGCTAGGCTAACTGATCAGCTAACTCTGCATTTTACTACCAGTTTAAGCTAACAGGCAAATATGCATCTGTGAGTCTGTTCGGACAGATGTTGATTACTGACCCAAACAGCTGGCGTGAAGCTCAGCACAGAGGCCAGAGTGTTAGCTCAGAGCCTGGCCGGTGTTTCATGCTAACTCAGCTAGCTCGGCGAAGCTGACCAGCAGCAGGACCTGGTCTGATGTGGAGTGGATGGTAAAATAACAGTGAAATCACAGTTTTCAGGGTCTCAGTGTGAATGCAGTACAGATTACTACATATACCAGGTTTTGTTTAAGACCTAGTCTGTTGTGGTTTGCACGGGGGAATCGACCACTGATTATATTAAATATTAAATAAAAAATAAATGTGAAAAAGGTCCGACACGGTTTCCTGAAGGCGTCTTCAGATGTCTTGTTTTGTGCGACCGACAGCTGAAAACCCAGACATTCAGTTTATTGAGATAGAAACAAGAAAACGTTCACATTTGAGAAGCTAAAACCAGTCTTAGTTTTTTAATGACTACAAACTATCACTTATTGAAGTAGTTGAGAATTGGTTGACTATTCATTGATCAATCTACATTTTTACAAATAAGCACTTTGAAAAGCTGTCAGCCTCATTTTCCCCAGATGTGTTTCTCCAGATGCTGAGCGTTCTCCTGTACACTTGGTGTCTGCTGGAGGTACAGAGGGCAGCTGTTTGCTCCAGAAAGGGCTTTCATAATCGCAGTCTGGTTTACTGCCATGTTTGTATGTTACAGGGTGGTCAGGTGTGTGTTGTATCAGCAGCAGGATGCCCATCCCTCCCCCGCCTCCTCCCCCACCAGGAGGACCCCCACCTCCCCCCACCTTCAGCCAGGTGAGGAGCCATCACTGCTCTTTCCCAGCATTCATCAGCAGTGCACGCTGCACCAGTTTTCACCTGATTTGTACTTTTATTTTTTGACGAGGAACTGTAAAAACCTGACACACCTGAATATGTGATATAATATATTTTTTTAACTCGTAAGTTGCACTTGTATTATTGGTTTCCTGCAGTGAGTGACTGTATGAAGGCATCCTGTCCTGTGAGAACACTCCAGCTTGGGTTTTGTTTTTAGTAGACTGATGATGTAACTCTCACCCCCCACCCCCAGGCCAACACTAGCCCTCCGAAGCTGAGCAGGGAGGAGGCCAAAGGTCGGGGCGCTCTGCTGTCAGACATCTGTAAAGGCACCAAGCTGAGGAAGGTGTCGGAGGTGAACGACCGCAGCGCTCCGCTGCTCGACAGTAAGACTCAAACACCAAAGAGCCAAACACCTCCCACAGAGCACCCATACATTCGCTTATACCAGTACCTACATCAGCAACAGAGCCAGCCTAAACAGCAGGGGGCGCTGTCTGAGGAGCAGAAGACGACGGCTGGAGAAAAGAGCTCTGCTCTGTCCTTAGCGAGTAAGACAACAAACCTTCTCTGGTACTAGAGGCTAACTGCAGGAGGCTGAGGGTCAGGGGTTACACAGCCGCCATGTTTCCTGTCCACAGGAAAGCTCCAGACCTGACACTAACTGGACTGAATAACACTCTCAGATATCCCCACTGAATATTACATTATTCCCATTTTTTGAAAAACATACAGACTCCAAAACCTCACACATACCTAAAAAGACAGTTTGATGCAATGATTTGAAAACAGAAATCATCTTTTATCGTCAGACTGAGACGTTGCTGCTTCAAATGATATGACTGGATGCTGTTCTGCTGTTATTCCATGAGCCACATAAATGGACTCCTGACTCCGTGAGCTTTTCTTTAGCGCCACCCTCAGGACAAACTAATAACCCTGTCATAAGGTTGAGTGTCAGGTGTGAATCAGTTCAGAACATGAGCCTGTGCAGCACTGATCTGGTCCGATGACATATCACACGTTCACTATCACGTTTATCGCTCACAGTTTACGAAATGGAACAAATATTCAGACTTTACACTTTGTTCCTGTTTGTTTTTGTTCCCTTTTTTACTGTCCCTCCACGTCTGATACGTTGGTATTATTTATGTTTTACATTGATTTATATTCATATTTCTGCTTTAACTTCTCTTCTGTTTTCTTTCTTTGCCGGTCTCTTATGAGTTTGGATGTCTGGATTTAAATATTGTCATTTTCTACTAGTGCAGATTGAAATCAGTGCATCAAACTGTTGTGTGTGGATTTGATGGACAGGTGAGGGAGCGGCTGGTTAGAACAGATCCTGTAGCTTCCTGCAGAGTTGCTGTTGAACTGCTGCTGCTGCTGCGTCAGTTAATGAGCAGGAAAAACGTCTGCTGTCCAGTTTACTGTTCGACAGAGTTTCATTCCTGTGGAGAAGGGTTTTTATGGTGCAGCTCCTCAGATACAGAACAAGAACAAACTCAGCTGAGCAGCTCTGCTGTTGTACTGATAACATATATTATAGTGAATTTAACATGTACAGGTGCTTCTGACCCTCTCAGTGTGTTTACTCAGACTTTGTGGAGCACTTCTGATTAGAGCTGCAACTACTAATTGATGAGACGAATGCAGCGTAAGCCAACAGGCCTGTGATAAATCCTCCTTCCTGAGGGTCACAACGATCCGTTTTTATTGAATCTGTCTCACAGGATGCTGCTTTATTTTTATGGTGGTTCTGGAGGCTGTGATTTGTGGAGCTGTTGAATTGTATTGGGGTAAACTGAGAGGTGTTCCTAATGTTTTGGCCACCCCATTTATTTGAATTCATGCTGACGGACATCATGATCACAGTGACGATGCTGCAGCAGTTTGGAATGAAACTCTGTCGGTCCTCCACAGTGGTGGCACAGAGCTCACCGAGCTGTAAACATGGCCGTGCTGAGCGGCCCGATGATCACTTTGAAATCTGCTCGGCTCACCTGCACACTGATGCTGGCTTCCTGTTCACCTGCAGTGGAGGCATAACACATGACCGGGTGGCAGACATCTCTGATCATTACACAGACAGTATGAAGATAGGTGACGGCTGCACATGCTCTTCAGCCCGTTTCCTCTTGAAGGATAATTGTGGTTTATTTGAACTCTGGTCTTATTTTTATTCACGATTAATCCGTAAAAAGAAGAGACACAAGCAGTCGACCATCAGGCAGGTGGGAAACAAACCAGCACTGTTCACCTCTGAAACTAGAGACCAGACCGTAACAACCTCAGTCATGATGGTCTAATACAGCTCCAAATAAACTGCGTCAGGTTCCCTCATCAGTCTCCACTCATTACCCAGTAAAGACAGAGCGTAGACAGACGTCACTCAAAAGGAAACTCAGAACTATCACAGACACTTTGCTGCGTACTGAGCTGCAACAACCTTTGCACACCTGCATTGTGGGATTTTCAGGTTGGGTAGGATCCGTCAGCCATTTTCTGGTCTCTCCAGAGGCGGGGCTGTCCTCCTGTGCTGTCTTGGCTGAGCTTAGGGTCTTCGTCCTGTTGGAAGGCTGACGTCTGGTCACTCTGCCATGAAGCCCAGATCAGTGCTGCAGTGATGGTTGTCCTTCTGGAAGTTTCTGTTCTGAGAGTGGAGAAAGTACTGAACTGAAAATAAGACCCAGGTTGGAATAAACCAGAATTGAGGTTAAGGTTTATTTTGACTTGAGTGAGTGAGGACTGAGTGACTGTGCAGCCGTCATCACCTGTGATATCGATTATGATTAAACGTGTTTTCCACTGTTTGTTTGTCGCTCATGTTGTGCTGTCGATGACCATCGGAGCTGCGTGGGAGCGTAAACACTTCATTTATCTTTACCATCTCACTTCACTTCATCTCACTGCACCTCGCCTCCTTAAACACAGTTTGATGTAGTTACCTGGTCTCACCTGCATCCCGCCTCACCCTCACCCACACACGTTCCTTCATACGGTCTGTGATGTCATCGTAGTGTCAGTGTAGTGACATCATGTCCTTGGGAGGCGGAGCCCTCGCTCACCTGTCCAATGGTTGTGGTTCTCAGAGCCCAAAGGAGGCGGAGCAGCAACAGGAGGAGCCAATGGGAGCGGAGCAGCAAGCCCATTGGGTTCTGCTCCACCGATCGGAGGACTGTTCACAAGCGGCGTTCCCAAACTGAGGCCAGTCGGAGGTGAGGGGTTCAGTTTTCACCATAAAACTTTTTTTAAATAATACGATTTTATATTTGAGCTATTACGTGTTACTCATGTTAATTATTAATAATTATTATAATCATTAATATGTAGTTATTTTTCTTTTTTTTATTGTCTTATTATTATTTTGTATTTATTTATTATTTATTTCAGATGGCTTCTCTGGACGTTCTCCCTCCACCCGAGCCGCCGCTCCCCGACCCCCCAGTCACCGTCATGACGACACAGAGAGCCCCTCCCCTCAGGCTTCATCGCCGTTGGAGACGAGTCGCTCCCAGCGTCCTTCACTCCCCAACCTTTCGTCCTCTCCCTCTCCCTCCTCCCCGTCCTCTGCTGCCTCTTCCCCCTCCACTGGCATGAAGCACTCTTCCTCCGCCCCTCCTCCCCCTCCTCCTCTTTGTCGCCGTGGTAACGCCCCCTCTCCTCCCTCCTCCTCCTCCTCTTACAACAGAGAGAAGCCCCTCCCTCCAACTCCTAACAACACCCCACCCCTCCCCTCCAAACCTCCCCCGTCTCCTGGCAACAGCAGACGCCCTCCCACCTCAGGAGGTAACCCTGCCTCTTCCACCCTCTCCTCATCCTCTCTGGCCCCACCCCCTCCACCTTACCGCATTACCAACGGTCCAACAGGTGGTGGCGGTGAGGCGGTGCCTGACCTGCCACAACGTCACAACTCCCTCAGCAACAAGAGGACCGCCCCCTCACCTGTAGGCCACACCCCCACCAGAGGCCCGGCCCCACCTCCTCCCCCTGCCTCTCCCACCCCCTCCCAGCAGGGTGCCAACAGGCCACCGCCCCCTGTCAGAGAGCCGCCAGGTAGAGGAGCAGGTGAGGGTAACAGCTGATTACACACCTGTCATGAGAAATGAGAATTTTTTTCTCTTCATTTTTTTGTCACCTTATTAAATATTTTCATTATTTATATTTTGCATTTCTAATTTTTGGTCCGATTCTTTTTTCTTATTTTCTGTATGTTCTGGTGCCTGAATCTGTCTCTTTGCTGATGTGACTAATGAAGGTGCATCTTATCTTTTTCTTTTGAAAAATAATTTCTGCCTTTTGAACTTTTTCATTCTTAATTTTATACTTTATCTGTCGTTTTATTTCATTTTCCTTCTTACGTTTTATATATATTATTTGTGTGTTCATTTTATTATTTATATTTCATTATTAATATTTTTATTGTTTGTAGTTTTATTATTTACATTTTTCTGCACATCACGTGTATTGATCACGTGTATTGATCACCTGTATTGATCACGTGTATTGATCACCTGTATTGATCACGTGTATTGATCACCTGTATTGATCACCTGTATTGATCACGTGTATTGATCACCTGTGTTGATCACCTGTGTTGATCTCTCTCCTCAGCTCCTCCTGTTCCAGTCCAGTCGTCGTCCTCAAGGGCGGGGGGCAGAGAAGCCCCGCCTCCTCCTCCTTACAGGACACATGGTAGCCCCTCCCTCTCCTCTGACCCCCCAGCCAGAGGAAAACCTCCTCCCCCGCCCACCCGCACCCTGGCTGCTCCTCCTCCTCCCCCTCCTCTCCGCAACGGTCACTCCTCCTCCTCCTCCATCCCCCGCTCGTTCGTTGGTGAGTCGGTCTGTCTCTCCAGCACCAGCAGTGTTTCCTTTATTGATTGATCTGGTGATTAGTTTCTCAGTTAATGGATTAGTTTGTAATTTTGTCACGTAAAGATTCTGCTCGGCCTCGATCGATTATCGATCATTTCTTCAGGAAACTTGTTTTTTGTGCTGATTCAGTTTTCTGAATTTGTAAAACCTAAAATTTTATCAAGTCAAAATAAAAATGTAAAATGTAGAATTCCAGATAGATGGTTTTCAAAATAAAACACTTCAGTGCTTTGAATTGTGTGGTATTTCAGTTTGAACATTCGCTGCTCAGCAGTGATTCAGTTTCACTGTTAGATATTGATCTGTTTATAAGATTGAGATCTTATAATGCAGTATAGTTACTGTCTCAGGTTTGACTCCATCTCCTCAGGCCTCATTCTTTCCCCTCACCTGTTTTCTCCTCCTCTTTTCCTTTATTCGTCTTCGGCCTCAAACACCTCAAAGTGTGTATGAGAACAGGATAAACAGAAGATGGTTAAATGAGCTGTACAATAAAGGACTGAAGAGGAAAAAGAGAAATGATGTCTCTTCTCCTCCTGCAGATGATTTTGAGTCCAAGTATTCGTTTCATCCTCTGGACGACTTCCCTCCTCCGGACGAGTACAGACACTTCACCAAGATCTACCCCAGCAAGGCCAACAGAGGTGCACACTCACTGTTTGTTTGTTTGTTTGTTTGCTTGTTTGCTTGTTTGTTTGTTTGTTTGCTTGATTGTTTGCTTGCTCATACGTTAGCTTTGTTCACTGTTGCCTGACTCGTCCTTCTGTCCTCAGTGTTTCCGGCTCTTTAATGCAGTTTTCCATTCAAACTTCCTGAAAATGTAAAACATTGTAAACATGTGTAACTGAGTTAGAAGCAGGTTTCTTTTTTAACCTTAACCTTAAAACTCAGGAAGCAACAGGTAGAATCAGCACAACCAGAGAGGAGGCCCCCGTATGGGACAGAGAAAGGAACCCCAGGTTCCACAGGGGCCGCAGTGGTTTGGTGATTTGAGTTTTTCGTGTCTCCATCTTTCAACACTGTGTGTATCTTTCACTTAAACGTGGAGATGTCCTTAAAGGGCCACCGTACAGATGGTAAATTCAGATATATGTAACAACACGACCTTTATTTTGTTTTTTTAAACAGAAAAAGATTAAAGAGAAAATGTTTTTTTGTTTGTTCCAGTGATGAGAGGAGCTCCTCCACTTCCTCCTGTCGGGAGGTGAACCATGAAAACAACAACCCAGCTGGACCACACACACACACACACACACACACACACACACACACACACACACACGTATAAGCACAACATCCTCCATGTTTGAAGATACTTGCAGCGTCGAGCTTCATCATCCTCAACTCCTCCATCACTGCGTCATCCACGCTCACAGCTGATTGGCTGATGGTCGGTCTGACAGAGACAGACTGACCAGTGCTGTGTCTGACAGGAGGTGTTAACGATTTAAAGTCCAGCCCGAGGATCTGCTCACGGTTATTTCATCAGCAGCCTTCAGTTTTTATTTTTTTATTTTTGCACTTGCACTTTTTCTTTTTTGCAAGAGCAACAAGCAGCTCCTCATCTGTCTGACCATCCGAGGAGGTGTAAGCAGAGTCTGACACATGAAGAAGCTCAAAGTTGCTGCAGGGACCTTTAGTGACAGGAGTCTCTTGGATTTTGGAAGGAGGTGTTCACGTTGAAGGATGTGTGACAGACGGCAGTGAACACAGGTCTGATCTCTGTCACATACGTAATAAATGAAACTGAACCGTGGAGCGAGGGTTAATGTTGATCCTTAACATTAAACTAACAGTTGAACAGTTTTCATTCTGTTTCCTTGTTGACGGTTTCAGAGAGGATCGATGCCGCACTCATGTCCTGTTTCCAGGGACACGTGGAAGGTGGATGAATCAGTCAGAGTGTTTACATCACACCAGGTTACGCTGGTAACCAGGGAACGTGTTTACCTGTAGGGACGTCACAGTACAGGGGTTTGTCTGGAGTCCGGTTTCACTGTTTACTGACAGTGTTTATGCTAAGCTAGGCTAACCAGGTCCTGACTGCAGCTCTGAACGTCTCACTCAAGAAAGAAAGTTCCCAAAATGTTGAACTACTCCTTTAAAGTTCTTGATAAGTGGTTCTGATAAACCATGAAGACAAACTCGCACTGATCTCAGCCTCCTGTCCTTCAACAGGCTGGATCTGGATCTGGATCTGATGTTTGGATAATGTTTGTTTTACAGCAGGATGAAAACACCTGTAAATACTTCATCATCATCAGACACACCTGTCCTGGTGATGTGAGCGATGTGACGTGACCGGGTACGACCCCCAGCTTGGACAGAGATTGGTTTCTGACAAGGTCAAGTCTTTAAGTGCCAAGGCGGGCCGAAGTGAACCCGGGAAACTCACCCGGACTCACCCAGACTCTTTCTCTCCTCCTGTAACTAAACACTAACTTTGTTGCATGTCGTCTTTATCTGAGTTGTGAGTTTAAGCAGCGCGGCGGCGACGCTTCAGGTCCCTACGAGCAGTGTCAGGTAATTACAGGCGACTCGAAGTGGACTGATAAAGTCGTAATGTTCAGGTGGAGCATGTTGTCATGTTAGAAAATTCTAATAATCAACAGTAATAATCAGAATTTTGAGATGAAATTGTAATTTTATGGAAAAAAGTTGTTGTTTAGAGAATAAATTAATTAGTTCTGCAACTAACAATTGTTTTCAATGTCAACTAATCTGCTCATCATAGTTTCCAACAGTCCAACGCAGTGTCTCGGTCCAGTTTGTCCGTCCAACTGTCCCAAATTCAAAGATGCTCAGATTATTATTCTGCATGAAAAAGAAAAGCAGCAAGTGAAGAAACTGGAACATCAAAAAATCTAAAACATTAAAGCTAAAACACTTAATTTTAGATTCTTTATGGAAAACGGAAACAAAACGTTTTTACTTTGAAGCTTTGCTGAAATCGTTACGGACCGATGATTCATTATTGGTTTTTAAACTGAAAACTATGATCAGCTTCAGTGTGTTATAATATTAGATCTGACACCAGGGTGCGTTCGAATGTGACAGAGGCAGCTGCACATGTGAAGTGATGTATATTTAACTACAATAGAAAATCCTGACCCCCCACCCCCTCCCCCTCCATGACCGCTCTGTTTGCCTTACAGACTGTTCGCTGTAAATCTGATTCATCAGTTAGAAAATGTAAAAAGCTTCTAAACAGAAAACTGTGAGTAACTGTGACTTATGTGCTGGAGGACAGATGCTCTGCAGTGGTGCTGGCTGTAGATCACTGTAACAGTGTCAGACTGGGACTGATGGTGTGTTTCAGTGTCCCAGTTTAACAGCATGCTCGCTCTCACTGTCTGACCTCTGAAATAAACTTTCCATCGTTTACCGATTTCGTTTTCTCTCTCCCTGTTTCTCTTTCTGTCTTTAAGTCAAATTAAACCTGCACAGATTAAAAGATCAACACCTAAACAATGGTTTTGTTTTTTATTCAGGAACCATGTCTTCCTGTTTGTCTTTATGTTTTTGAATTTTTATTTATTTATTTTAGATATGGGCTGATGTCAGCTAAAAGTTTGAGCTGAAGTTTTCATCATTTGTCCTTAATACATCCATGATCACTGCTTCACTGGGCGAACTCATGTAGATTCGTTTATAATGACCATGTAAGTAAAGAATCTTGGAAACTAAAATTCACTTTGGGTATTACAGAAATCAAAAACTTTTTCATACCAATCTTTTATAAAGATTGAAGGAGCACAAGAGTCAGGAAAATGTTTATTCAGCGCTCAGCTGATTGACATTTACAGGAAGAGAACTAATGAATAAAAAATATGTATTCATTAAAGTCATTAATTAAATATATCAATATCAAATAATGAGAAGGCATATTTAAATAGTTTAGTAACGACTGTATTAATTCACTAATAAACTGGTCAAATTAAAAACGAGGTTACAAAAATACAAAGTTTTATTTTGAAAATTATTAATGCGGCACGCTGCAGTTCAGTCTCCGAACACCAGGGGCAGACTTTTATTTTTTCCAGGTTCAAAGGTCGCCTTTCCGGATGCACGTCATTTAACAGGGATAAAAAAACAGAGGACCCCACGTGTGCAAACAGCAGCTTCTGTATGTTGATTAAAAACATTGTTTCCACGTTTCTGTCGTAAATTCTTAGTTTTCTGTCCGGAGTTTGGTTCAACCGGCAGGTGAAAAGATGGAAGACATGAACGTTATCAAACTGCCTGTGACGGAGGAGAGAGGACCGGCCAAGAGAACGCGACCGCCCAAGTTTGACCCAGAAGAAGAAGAACGAAAACGGCAGAAAAACGTGAGGAGTCTGGCGGTGCTGGGAGAGAAGGACAGCTCGGTGAAACTGCTGGAGGAGCTGGTGTTCGGAGCGGAGGACGAGCTGGTGGAGAGACTCGTGGAGGTGACGTTCTTACCAGCCTCCTTTCATAAATGTGCTGATTTAAAGTTCTCTAACTCGTGGACAAATCACCTGCGTTTTAGGGCAAAATATGATAAGTTTAAATAATTTTCACTTCTTTCTGGTAAATCCGTCTCACTTGTTCTACAAGCAGAACGTGACCCCGGACGAAATATGGCGACATTTATGCTTCAGCAAGCTTCACCTAAATTAGAGCTCATTCTGAAATGTCTGTGCAGGTTCTCATTCATCCAGAAACTTGTGTACTTTTTGAATGGAGTTTGGCTGTCAGAGAGAATGCAGCTTTAGTGAGGCACCTGATAATCTGTTTTCCGTCTCCTGTAACGTTCGATGTCACTGCAGCTGTTCATCAGAGCCTGTGTTGCTGTTTGAAACTTCCTTTCCTGTCGCTGAGCAGGATGATGAGACTCTGTTGGTGGAGGATGAAGACCAGGAGTCAGAGGATGAGGACGAGGCTCGTCTGCAGGTCCAGCCATCCAGAAAAGCCGCCTGGGTGGATGAGGATGACGAGCTGGAGGAAGAGTGAGTGTTGTTGTGTGTTCACAGGCAGATTGTGATGATGCTGCTCTCACCGTGGTTGGTCTGTGTTGTTTGTGTGTCTCATTTGTTGTGTTGTGACACAAAGTACTGAAGCATCATGGAGGGAAGATGAATTCCCTGGTTTAGTGTCAGGGAGGAACAACACGATCACATGACCTCCGCCCTGTAGCACTGACTCCCATCAGTATGAAGCTTCGAGAGGGTGGTGCAGGACCACATCGTCTCCCACCATCATCTGACCCATTCCAGTTTACGTACCAGCCGAACCGTTCCACAGAGGACGCCGTCTCCTCTGTCCTCCACCTGAGCCTGGAGCACCTGGAGGATAAGAACACCCACGTGCGGATGCTGTTTCTGGACTTCAGCTCAGCGTTCAACACGATCATCCCTCAGCATCTGGTGCACAAACTGGGTCATTTGGGCCTCGGCACCTCTCTGTGCAACGTCCTACTGGACTTCCTCACCAACAGAACCCAGTCTGTATGTGTGAGCAACATCTCCAGTGTCACCCCCTGAGCACCGGTTCCCTCAGGGCGGTGTTCAGCTACTTTGTGTAGTTTGTCCAGGGTAACGAACTGGCCTACAGGGACGAGGTGAGACAACCTGATCCTTAATGTGGACAAGACAAAGGAGATTATTGTTGACTTGAGGAAATCTCAGCCCAGTCACACACCACTCCTCATCAACGTCCTGCACCTCCCTCCCCCCTCCCATCCTGATTACCTTCTACAGAGGCACCATCGAGAGTCTGCTGACCAGCTGCAGCTCCATCTGGTTCGGGGCCTGCGAGGCCTCTGACTGGAAATCATGGGGTCCTCGCTCCTCTCCCGGGACATTGGGCACATGCGCTGCCTAACCAGATCCCAACGCATCTCCTCTGACCCCACCCACCCCCACACTCATAAAGTCATCTATGGACTGTGGAAATAATTCACAGCTCAGACTGAGGATTTACTGTCAAGAAGAAGAAGAATTATTCAGAAGTTTCTCACTGAATCAGGAACAAATGATTCTTTCTTATTTATCACTTTATTGTAAACTCTTTTGTCCCTGTCAGGATCCTGTAGGAATGATGACTCTGGCTAACCACAGATCCTGCTTCATCGCTCTGGCCTCTGGTGATGTCAGGCTGAAGGCAGGAGGTGAAACACGTCTAACTCAGGTGTCTCTGTGTTTCAGGGTGGACATGAAGCATCGTTTCCGCAGAGACCTGATCAGAGGTGAGGCCGAGTCCACCATGTCCAAACGGAAACTACAGCAGAGGATGAGGGAGCAGTGAGTGAACACACCTGAACACACCTGTCCGCTCACACCTGTCCGCTCACACCTGTCCGCTCACACCTGTCCGCTCACACCTGTCCCCTCTCACCTGTCCGCTCTCACCTGTCCGCTCTCACCTGTCCGCTCACACCTGTCCCCTCTCACCTGTCCCCTCTCACCTGTCCCCTCTCACCTGTCCGCTCTCACCTGTCCGCTCACACCTGTCCGCTCACACCTGTCCGCTCACACCTGTCCCCTCTCACCTGTCCGCTCTCACCTGT